>JAVJIF010027829.1:0-62312 GCA_038442645.1 Agave tequilana
TATATATATATATATATATATATATATATATATATATATATATATATATATAGGGCTTACTGTACCTCAGCCTGCAGGCTGAGAGAGTTTCTCAGCCTGCGGGACGTGGCTGAATATAGGCCACACATCGGTCGCAGAGTGTGGGCGCCAAAAAAAATCAAAAAATCCCGCCTAAACAATCGTGAATCAAAATGACAAAAATACCCCTTTTAAATGACGACTGCGACTTCTAGCATTGAAAAGTAAAAAAAACGTTCCATGGTCGCAGACTTAATACAGAATAAAGAATACCAGACAAAAAAATGCTATCGTATAGCAATGCGACCTCCTTCGGTACTGCGACCAAATTCGCAATCTTCTTTCTCATGCCTTATGTAAAAGAAGTAATTAATATTATATCTACCGTGATACAACAACAGTCTAGAAAAAAGAGACGCACTAATGTTAATCTCCGAGAAAGGAAAGATGTGCACCATACGTAATCTAAAGATATATGCAAGGTATTCTAGTGAATCTGATACCAGTCTGGACTTCACTCCTTTTGACTATCTCACTACATCAAATAATGTATTAACTGATCCTCCTATTCATGATGATAATGAAGTTTTCATGTGGGTTAGTGAAGAAGACATTATTCCTCTGCCACTTGACGGAGACATGCTTGATGAAAGCATGTCCTCTGATGCTGTAGGCTCGCTTCCTAGCAACGGGTCAGACGAAGAGCTTGATAGAGACGATCCATTCTGGGAGTTCATCGGTGAAACAAAAAAACCTCAAAAACAGCAAGATGATGAGGAAATAAGTGATGAAGAGGAAGAGCAGAAGAATGAAGACGATGAATCTGCTTATGATGGTGATAATGACGAGGATTAGGATTTCCTGATCTTCTGATATTCAATTATATTTTGTCTTCTTTTAATAGCTTTTAATTCTATTTTTTTTGTAAGGTCTCTTTCTCACTATATTAACTTATAAGCTCTTTTAATTACATATCCAAACTGCGACTGCTGCTCTTAAACACTGCGACCATAGTCGCAATCCTACTACGGATGCAATTTATGGTCGCAGTTAATCATTTATCAGTTCCCAATGCGACTTTGGTCGCAATAATGTACTGTTTTGGAGTTCAAAGTAATTTAAAGTTATAGTGTATTAACTTTTAAACTGTTTTGGATAACTGAACAGTCACCTAGGAAGTATACAATTTTTGGGAAAAGATAGAAAATATATTTGAGAGATATTCACGTGGTCCGAGAGCTTAAACCTTTTGGAATTCCGGGATTAAATATATATAAAGGGTCATGAGCAAAGGATTAAAAACATACTAAGTTATTTTTTGCTCAAACTCGTTACTCTCACTGTTCCGAAAATACATTCAAAAAATGTCTTCACCATCACCACCGTCTTCACCGGAAAGAAGCCAATACATTCAAACAATGTCTTCACCATCACCACCGTCTTCACCGGAAAGAAGCCAATCATCAAATGATGATTTTATGTTTAGTTCTGAAACAATGTCTCGCTACGGGTCAGAATCTGAGCTTGATACAGACGACCCTTTCTGGGAGTTCATTGATGAACCAAAACACAAACATGAAGAGGAAGAAAGCGACGATGAGACTGTACCTGAAGAGGAGGAAGAGACAGAAGACGAAAGCATGACTCTTGACGACGAATCTGATTACGATGGTGATGACGACGATTAGAAGTTAAAAAAATTGTATTTTGTTTTTCTTTTTAAATATATATAAATCTGTTTTCTAAAGTTAATTGTGTGAATTACATTTTTTACTACTATGTATTGGTTGAAATACTGCGACCATGGACGCAGACTTAATAAATACACTGCGACCTTGGTCGCAGTTGCTGGACTTTAGTCTTAATCAACAACAACACTGCTGCCTTGGTCGCAGTTTCTGACCGTAATCTTAATAAAATAAACTGCGACCTTGATCGCAGTTGTTGGTGTTTAGTCTTAATAAAATACACAGCGACCTTGGTCGCAGTAGCTGGTCTTTACTCTTACTCCAAAACAGTACATCACTGCGACCTTGGTCGCAGTTGGTGGTCTTTATAAATAATCAACAACAACACTGCGACATTGGTCGCAGTTGATGGCCGCAGTCTTAAAAAAATAATCTGCAATCTTGGTCGCAGTTGCTGGTCTTTAGTCTTAATCAACAACAACACTGCGACGAGGTGACACGTCACCGCAGCAGTTGCTTAGTCGCAGTTTTTGGTCGCAATGTCGCCCCTGGTCGCAGTTCTTTCTGTTTGCACTGATAGTCTTATGCGACCTTGGTCGCAGTGTCGTCTCTGGTCCAAGTTGTTTTGTTTGCAATGCATGACTGCGACCAAAGGTCGTAGTTTATTAAAAAACAAATATGCTTTTTATTTATGTCCACGCATTTATCTCCAGGCATGTGAAAATGATACAAAACGATCTCTTATACAATAAGATTGAGTGTTACAATATAGCAGTACGAAGAAAACTAAACATCAAAAAGAGCCATTGTTGACTAAGAGCAGTGGTGTTATTGAGGTCTTTTTATTTATGTCCAGGCATTTATCTCCAGGCATGTGAAAATGATACAAAAAACGATCTCTTATACAATAAGATTGAGTGTTACAATATAGCAGTACAAAGAAGATTAAACATCAAAAGAGCCCTTGTTGAATAAGAGCAGTGGTGTTATTGAGGTCCCCGTGTATTAAAAAACTGTGGACGTCGAGGACCATGACTTCTTCCCTTGTGGACGAACATCGATCAAGTTCACCGGCCAAAATATACTCCCAGAGGCCCAGCGAACCTGAAAAAGGACAATCAAGCTCTGGGTCATCTTCGTGCATAGGGTCATCTTCATCCATGGAGGCAGGCCCCTGTTAGAGACTCTGAAGAAGGCGGAAATTCTCAGAGCAATTGCTCTCAAATGAAAACAGTCTAATTATGGGCTGTTAAAGGGAGAGTGTGAGCCCTATTTATAGCCAGCCCATAATAACCATAATTAATGGTTCATTAATCAGAACCGTCAGCCTTAATGGTCTCAATGAAGAGCCGACGCGTGGACAACAGCTTCGGGAAACAACGAATGGTGCGGGTTCGTCAACGTAGACTTGACGTTAAAAAGATCTCATAAAATCTTTATGACAGGTCGCGTCTCACGGAGTGACTCCAAGTCGCATCAGACAACAGACAACTTTTCATTTTTCATTTAGATTCAAAAAAATGACTTAATCCAAAACAACACTTAATAAAACAACAACACGGCGACCTTGGTCGCAGTTGCTGGCGGCAGTCTTAAACCAAAACAGCAGTGTCGACCTTGGTCGCTATGCATGTTAATCTAAAGGAAAACACTTACTTAACGTACTGCGACCAAAGTCGCAGTCCATGTAAAGCAACCTTAGATTGCAGTTGCTGGCCATCTTTATCAATAACAACACTGCGATCTTGTCGCATTTAACCATGTACACTGCGATCAAAGTCTTTGACTAAGGTCGCAGTTTAAATGTACAATGCGACCAAAGACTCTGACTACATTATATATAAAAAAAATAAACTATAAAGTAGAATTTTATCGCAGGCTGAAAACATTGATCTGAAAAGATTTTATATTTTCAAAAAAAATTTTATCCCAGGCTGAAAAGGAGAAACTAGATCTTTCAAAAAAGAGGTAAAGAAATAAGGCGAAAAGTAATTTATATCCTATAAAGAGCGGCAAAATAAAAGGGGGAAAAATAATAATAAACAATAAGGAAAAGTTATCATAAGGGGTATTTGGTAATTTAACTTCTCCCTAAAAGTGGGCCGCAAGTCAGTGAGGTGACAAATCGAGCCACGTCACCGCAGGCTGAGAGAGTACTCTCAGCCCGCGGGCTGATATACATTTTTCTCATATATATATATGTATATGTATATATATATATATATATATGTAGGTATATATATATATATATATATATATATATATATATATATAGGTAGCCATTTTCTTGCATTGTTGTTATCATTAGTGCGTATCAATTGCATGTTAAAACTCTGCATTAGTGTTTGACCAAATTAAACTTATTTCTGTACTTAATTTGAAAGTTTGACCAAAAGTCCATTTTTTAGCCCCGACTTGCCTAAAGTATGCCTTATAAGAGCCAAATAAGGCCCAAACAGGGAGAAAACTTGATTTTAAATAACCGGGAACGGTATTACAAAGCTTCTATATTCAATTACTATTAATAAACTTGTTTCTAGCCTTAATCTGAAAGCTTGACGAAAAGTCAAACTTTCAGTCCCGATTGGCCTAAACTAGGCTTTATAAGAACGGAATAGACCCAAAAAGGAGAGAGAACATGTTTTCAAGAGCCGAGAGTAGTATTACATAGTAATTTTATATAAAATTCAAACCTTCAGCCTTGATTGGCCTGAATGAGGCATTATAAGAGCCAAATAGGATCCAAACAGGAGGAGAATTTGGTTTTCAAGAGCTGTGAGTGGTATTGCATAGTTTTTATATCTAATTAATACTAATTAACCTTGTTTCTAGCGTTAATTAAAAGTTTGACCAAAAGTCAAACTTTCAGCCCCGATTAGCCATAGGGTCCAAATAAAGAGAAATGCAGTTTTTAATAGCCACGAGTATATTACATAGTTTTTATGTATAATTATCACTATTAAACTTGTTTCTAGTTTTAATTAGAATATTTTACCAAAAGTTAAACTTTCAGCCTCGACTGCTTGAACCAGGTCTTATAAGAGCCGAGAAGGCCTAAACTGGGAGAAAATATGGTTTTTAAGAGCTGAGAGTAGTATCACATCGTGTATATGCATAACTAGTACTAATTAAACTTGATTCTATTTTTGATTTAGAGGTTTGACTAAACGTCAAACTTTCAACCCGAATTGGCCTGAACAAGGCCTTATAAGAACCCAATAGGGTTGAAATGGGGAGAAAATGTAGTTTTTAAGAGTTGGGGGTAGTATTACATAGTTTTTATATATAATTATTACTAATTAAACTTGATTCTAATCTTAATTGGGAAGTTTGATGAAAAGTCAAACCTTTAGCCCTTATTGGCCTTAACTAGGCCTTATAAGAGCCAAATAGGGCCCAAATGAAAGGAAAATATTGTTGTCAAGAGCTGAGAGTGTTATTACATAGTTTCTATATACAATTACAGCTAATTAACCTTGTTTCTAGTGCTAATTGAGAAGTTTGATCAAAAGTCAAGTTTTTAGCCCCGAATTGGCCAGGACTAAGTTGTATATGAGCCGAATAGGTCCCAAACGGGGGAAAAAAATGAAGTTTTCAATAACTCAAAGTACTATTACATTATTTTTATGTATAATTACTACTAATTAAACTTTGTTCTTTTCTTAATTGAGATGTTTCACTAAAACTCAAACTTTCAGCCCTGATTGGCTAGAACTAGGCCTTATAAGAGCAGAGAATAGGGTCCAAATGGGAAGAAAACATGGTTTTCAAGAGCTGGGAGTAGTATCACATAGTTTGTATGTATAACCACTACTAATTCAATTTGTCTCTATTCTTAAGTTGAAAGTTTGACCAAAAGTTAAACTTTTCAGCCCCGATTGGCCTGAATTATACCTTATATGAGCCGAATTGGACCCAAACTGGAGGAAAATATGGTTCCGAGAGCTACGAGTGGTGTTACATAGTTTCTATGTACAATTACTGCTAATTATCGCTATTTCTTGTGTTAATTAGGTATTTTTACCAAAAGTCAAACTTTAACCTTGATTGGACTGAACTAGGCCTTATAAGATACGAAAAGGGCCCAAATAGGGACAAAATGCGATTATCCAGAGCTGGGAGTAGTATTACATAATTTTTATATATAATTACTTCTAATTAAACTTTCTTCTAGTCTTAATTTGAAAGTTTGATTAAAAGTCAAACTTTCACACTGATTGGCCTGAACTAGGAGCCAGATATAGTTTAAACAGAGAGAAAACTTGATTTTAAAGAGCCGAGAGTAGTATTACATAGTTTCTATATGCAGTTACTACTATTAATCTTGTTTCTAGTCTTAATCTGAAAATTTGACTTTTGTCAAACTTTCAGCTCTGGTTGGCCTGATCTAGGCCTTATAAGAGCCGAATGGGACCAAACGGCAGGAAAACAGGCAGGAAAACATAGTTTTCAAGTACCGTTAATGGTATTACGTAGTTTCTATGTACAAGTACTACAAATTAACCTTATTTCTAATATTAATTAGAAAATTTAACTAAAACTCAAATTTTAAACCCTGATTAGCCTGAACAGGGCCTTATTAAAGCTAAATAGGATCCAAACGGGGAGAAAATGTTGCTTTCACGAGACAGGAGTACTTTTACATTGTAACTTTGTATAATTACTACTAATTAAACTTGTTTTAGGTCTTAATTTAGATGTTTGACCGAAAGTCAAATCTTGAGCCCTTATGGGCCTGAATTAGGCCTTGTAAGAGCCGAATAGGGCTCAAACGGTAGGAAATATTATTTCAAAAGCTGAAAGTGGTATTACATTGTTTCTATGTATAATTACTACTAATTAACCTAAGTTCTAATTTTAATTAGAAAGTTTGACTAAAAGTCAAACTTTCAACTCTGATTGGTCTGAACTGGCCTTATAAGAGCCAAATAGGGCCCAGACAGGGAGAAAACATGGTTTTCAAGAGCTGAGAGTAGTATCATATAGTTTTTATGTATAATTTTGATTAATTAAACTTGTTTATATTCTTAATTTGAAATTTTTTCAAAAAAATTAAACTTTTAGCCTCGATTGACCTAAATTAGGTCATAAAAATAAGAGCTAAAAAGGGGCCAAACCAGAGGAAAACATGGTTTTCTAGAGCTGAGAGTTGTATTACATAGTTTCTATGTAAATTACTACTATTTTATCTAGTTTCTACTTTTAATTGAGAAGTTTGACTAAAAGTCAAACGTTCAGCCCCGATTGGTCTAAACGAGGCCTTATAAGAACCGAAAAAGGCCCAATCCGGGAGAATATGCTATTTTCAGGAGCTAGGAATAGTATTATACAGTTTTTATGTATAATTACTACTAATTAAACTTATTTCTAGTCTTAATTGAAAAGTTTGATCAAAGTCAGACTTTCAGTCTCAATTTCCCTGAATTAGGCCTTATATAAGCCGAATATGACCTAACAGAGAGAAAACAAGGTTTTTAAAGAGCCAGGAGTATTATTACATAGTTTCTATGTACAATTGTGGCTAATTAATCTTGTTTCTAGTGTTAATTAGAAAGTTTGACCAAAAGTCAAACTTTCAGCCCCGATTGGCCTGAATTAGACCTTATAAGAGCCGAAAAGCGCCCAATCTGGGTGAAACTACGATTTTCAAGAGCTGGGAGTAGTTACATAGTTTTTATATATAATTACTACTAATTAAACTATTTTCTGGCCTTAATTTGAGAGTTTGATCAAAAGTCACTCTTTCAGCCCAGATTGGCCTGAGCTAGGCCTTAAAAAAGCCGAATATGACCTAAACAGGGGAAAAAATATAGTTTAGGAGTTAGGAGTAGTATTACATAGTTGTTATATACAATTACTACTAATTAAACTTGTTTCTACTATTAATCAGGAAGTTCGTCTAAAAGTCAAACTTTCAGGCTCGATTGGCCTGAACTAAGCATTATAAGGGCAGAATAGGACTTAAACAAGGAGAAAACATGCTTTCAAGAGCCGAAAGTAGTATTACATAGTTTTTATATATAATTAATACTAATTAAACTTGTTTCTATTCTTTATTGGGAAGTTTGATAAAAAACTCAAATCTTCAGCCCCGATTGGCTTGAACTAGGCATTATGAAAGCCGAATAAGGCTCAAACAGGGAGAAAACATCTTTTCACGAGCCGGGAGTAGTACTACATATTTTCATGTAAAATTACTACTAATTAAACTTGTTTCTATTCTTAATAGAAAAGTTTGACCAAAAGTCAAATCTTCAGCTCTAATTGGCCTCAACTAGCCATTATAAGAGCCGAACATGACCCAAATGAGAGGAAAATATGGTTTTCAAGAGCCGTGAGTGGTATTACATAGTTTCTATATGCAATTACTACTAAATAACCTTGTTTCTAGTGTTAACTAGTTTAACTTATTTTAGGATTATTTGAGAATTTTTATCAAAAGTCCAATTTCAGCCCTGATTGGCCTGAACTAGGCCTTATAAGAGACGAATGAGGACCAAACTGGAGGAAAAAAAGGTTTACAAGGGACGTGAATGGTATTATATATTTTCTATGTATAATTACTACTAATTAACTTTGTTTCTAGTGTTAATTGAAAAGTTTGACCTAGAGTCAAACTTTCAGCCCCGATTGGCCTGAATTAGGGAATATAAGAGCTGATTAGGGCCCAAACGGGAAAAAATGAGGTTTTCAAGAGCGAGAGTAGTATTACATAATTTTTATGTGCAATTACCACTAATTAAACTATTTTCTAATCTTAATATGAAAGTTTGACCAAAACCCAAACTTTCAGTTCTTATTGGCCTGAACTAGGCCTTATAAGATCTGAATGGGGCTAAACGGGAGAAAAACATGGTTTTCAAGTGCTGAGAGTGGATTATAGAGTTTCTATGCACAATTATTACTAATTAACCTTGTTTCTTATGTTAATTAGGAATTTTGATCACAAGTCAAACTTTCATTCCTGATTGGCCTGAACTAGTCCTCATAAGAGCCAATTAGGGCTCAAACGAGGTTTTCAAGAGCCAAGAGTAGTAATACATAGTTTTTATATATAATTACTATTAATTAAACTAATTTTCAGTCTTAATTGGGAAGTTTTACTAAAAGTCAAACTTTCAACCCTGTTAACCTGAATTAGGCCTTATAAGAGCCAATTAGGGTCCAAACGGGAAGAAAATGAGGTTTTTAAGTGCCGGGAGTAGTATGACATAGTTTCATGTATAATTACTACTAACTAAACTAGTTTCCAGTCTTAATTGGGAAGTTTAGTAAAAATTAAACTTTCAACCCCAATTGGCCTGAATTAGGCCTTATAAGAGCCGATTAGGGCCCAAACGAGGAGAAAACGTGGTTTTCAAGAGCCCATAGTAGTATGACAGTGTTTTTATATATAATTACTACTAATTAAACTTGTTTCTAGTTTTTATTGGGAAGTTTGACCAATAATCAAACTTTCAACACCAATTGGCCTGAACTAGGCCATATAAGAGCCGAATGGGACCAAACGGGAGGAAAACATGATTTTTAAGGGCCGTCAATGGTATTACTTAGTTTCTATGTACAATTAATACTAATTAACCTTGTCTCTAGTAAGTTCGACCAAAAGTTATTTCAGCCCCAATTGGCCTGAACCAGTCCTTATAATAGCCGCTCAAATGAGGAGAAAATAAAGTTTTCAAGAGCTAAGAGTATTAATACATAGTTTTTTTGCTTAATTACTATGATTAAACTAGTTTCTAGTCTTAATTGGAAAGTTTTATCAAAAATCAAACTTTCTGCCCCGATTGGCCTGGACTAGGCTTTATAATAGCCGAATAGGAACCAAATGGGAGGAAAATATGATTTTCAAGGGTCGTGAATGGTATTGCATAGTTCTATGTATAATTACTTCTGATTAACCTAATTTCTATTGTTAATTTGGAAGCTTAACCAAAAGTCAAACTTTAAAGCCCTGTTAACCTGAACTAGGCCTTATTAGAGCTGAATAGGGTCCAAATGGGGGGAAAATGTAGTTTTCAAGAGCAACGAGTAGTATTACATAGTTTTTATGTATAATTCCTACTAATTAAACTTGTTTCTAGTCTTAATTGGAAAGTTTGACCAAAGTCAGACTTTCTGTCCCGATTGCCCTAAATTAGGCCTTATATGAGTTGAATATGACCTAAATAGAGATAAAACATGATTTTAAAGCACCAGGAGTATTATTACATAGTTTCTATGTACAATTGTGGCTAATTAATCTTGTTTCTAGTGTTAATTGAAAATTTTGACAAAGAGTCAAACGTTCAGCCCTGATTGGCTTGAACTAGGCCTTATAAGAGCCGAAAAGGGCCAAATCGGGGAGAAACTAGGGTTTTCAAGAGCTGGGAGTAGTATTACATAATTTTTATGTATAATTACTACTAATTAAACTTGTTTCTGGCCTTAATTGGAGATTTTGATCAAAAGTCACTCTTTCCGCCCAGATTGGCCTAAGCTAGGCCTTTAAAAAGTCGAATATGACCTAAACAGGGAGAAAATATTGTTTAGGTGCTAGGAGTAGTATTACATAGTTTCTATAAAAATGTGGGTACCAAAATCAAGTCTTAAATTATTTGATGTAGGTACACACCAAGGCTCCAAGACGTAAGGAGCGGTGGTACCTTGATAGTGGTTGTTCAAGACACATGACGTGGGACATCAACAACTTTACAACCCTATCAAGGTACATGGAAGGTGGCACCGTCACCTTCGGGGATGACTCCAAAGGAACTATCATCGGTATAGGTAACATTCAAATTGGTGCATCTCCTATTATAGAGAATGTTGTTTTAGTTGATGGTTTAAAACATAATTTGCTTAGCATTAGTCAACTTTGTGACCGTGGACTTAAAGTTGTTTTTGATGATACTTCTTGCAAGATTTTTGATGTTAAATCCGATGTTTGTATTCTTACCGGTTTTCGTGACAATAATGTTTATATCATTGACATGCTTAATTTAGATTGTTCTACTAAATGCTTGAATGCTTTTGATGAAAATTCTTGGCTTTGGCATAGAAGATTAGGACATGCATCTTTTGACCATCTTTCTAGGATTAATTCAAAGGAATTGGTGAAGGGTATACCTTGCTTGAAGTTTGAGAAAGACCGCATTTGTGGTGCGTACCAACTTGGGAAACAAACCAAGTCTTCCTTCAAACCAATCAAGGATATCATGTCAACTAGGCCTTTAGAATTAATTCATATGGATCTTTTTGGACCAACTAAAACTAAGAGTTTAAATGGTAGTAGATTTGCATTTGTTTTAGTTGATGATTTTTCTCGCTTCACTTGGGTTTTCTTTTTGGAACACAAAGATCAAACTTTTTCTCATTTCAAAGTTTTTCGAAAAAGGGTTGAAAAAGAAAAAGGTTTTTCGATTTTGAAAATAAGGAGTGATAGAGGTGATGAGTTTGTTAACCAACTCTTCATGACTTATTGTGATGAAAAGGGAATCAAGCATGAAATGTCTTGTCCTAGGACTCCACAACAAAATGGAGTTGTAGAAAGGAAAAATAGAACACTTCAAGAGATGGCTAGGACAATGATAAGTGAATATGACCTCCCTCAATATTTATAGGCCGAGGCCATAAACACCGCATGCTATATTTCAAATCGTATTTATTTGTACAAAAATTCTTCCAAAACTTCTTTTGAAATGTATCATTCTAGAAAACCTAATGTTGCATATTTTAAAGTTTTTGGATGCAAGTGTTTTGTGTTAAATACCAAAGATAACTTAGGTAAATTTGATGCTAAGGCTTATGAAGCTATCTTTGTTGGATACTCTTCTACTAGCAAAGCATATAGAGTATTTAATAGATCTACACTTACCATTGAAGAATTCATGCATGTTAAATTTGAAGAATCTAATGTGGTTGTTGAGAATGTTGTAGAGATTGACCCATTAGGTGAAGACATGGAGAGACTATCCTTGAAGGACTCACCCGCTCAAGAAGAAAAGCAAGAACCTATTGGTGATGTTCAAGAGGATAAAGAGGAAAGCTCTCAACCGCTTCCTAAAGCTTGGAGATACGCTACAAATCATCCTAAGGAGCTCATCTTGGGTGATGCATCTAAAGGAGTCACAACGCGCTCCAAACTCCATGACCTATGTGGTAACTTTGCTTTCATTTCTCATTTTGAACCCAAATGCATTCTCGAAGCCGAGTCGGACTCATATTGGTTGCTTGCCATGCAAGAGGAACTCAATCAATTTGAGCGCAACCAAGTTTGGCACCTTGTTCCTAGGCCCCACGATAGACCAATAATTGGTACTAAGTGGATCTTTAGAAACAAGATGGATGAGTCCGGAAATGTCATTAGGAATAAAGCTAGGTTAGTGGCCTAAGGTTACACTCAAGTTGAAGGAATTGACTTTGAGGAGACCTTTGCACCCGTAGCACGGCTTGAAGCCATACGGATGACACTAACTTTTGCATCTTTCAAAAATTTTAAACTTTTTCAAATGGATGTGAAAAGTGCATTTTTGAATGATTTTATTAATGAAGAAGTTTATGTTGCTCAACCTCCCGGTTTTGTTGATCATGTTCATCCCGATTTTGTTTTTAAACTTGATAAAGATTTGTATGGATTGAAACAAGCTCCAAGAGCTTGGTATGAAAGGATTTCTAGTTTTCTCATTTCAAATGATTTTGTCAAAGGCAAAGTAGACACAACTCTTTTCACTAAGCATGTTGATAATGACATTTTAATTGTGCAAATTTATGTAGATGATATAATTTTTGGTTCTACTAATGAGCTTTTATGCAAGGATTTTGAAAAGGTCATGCAACTTGAATTTGAAATGTCTTCAATGGGTGAGCTCAATTTCTTCCTTGGACTCCAAATCAAGCAATTGCAAAATGGGACGTTCATAAGTCAAGCCAAGTATGCAAAGGAACTCGTAAAGAAGTTTGGACTTGAAGGCTCAAAGGCTTGCAACACTCCCATGGCAACTATAACCAAGCTTGATAAAGATGACCAAGGTAAAAATGTTGATATTAAATTATATAGAAGCATGATAGGAAGTCTTTTATATTTAATGGCAAGTAGGCCGGATATCATGTTTAGTGTGTGTCTTTGTGCTAGATTTCAATCGTGTCCTAAAGAGTCTCATCTTATTGCGGTAAAACGCATTATTCGTTATATTAAGGGCACAACTGGGATGGGTCTATGGTATCCGAAAACCGGAGATTTCTCAATGACGAGTTATTCGGATGCCGACTATGCGGGTTGTAGAGTAGATAGAAAGAGTACTAGTGGGACATGTCAATTTCTTAGTAATTGTCTTGTTTCATGGTCCTCTAGGAAGCAAAATTCCGTAGCTCTGTCAACCGCCGAGGCGGAGTATGTTGCCGCGGGGGCTTGTTGTGCACAAGTCCTTTGGATGAAACATACTCTCCTTGATTATGATTTGCAATTTGATCATATAAAAATATTTTGTGATAATACTAGTACTATACACATGACTAAGAATGCAAATCAACATAGTAAGACCAAGCACATTGAGATTAGATATCACTTTCTTAGAGATCATTTTGAGAAAGGAGATACAGATATTGATTATGTTTCTACGGATTTACAACTTGCCGATATTTTTACAAAACCACTTGATTTTTCTAGATTTTCTTTCATTTGTGGTGAACTTAATGTTTGTGTTATTGAATAAAAATGTTTTCATAACCCTTTTTGATGTATGACAAAAAGGGGGAGAATGAGTTTTTATGATGGGTTTTATGCATTCATATGGTCTTGGTTCCATATGAGTTCATAACATGTTGTTGGTTTTTAATGAGTTTCTAAGGTTCTATGAACTCATGTTTTTGCAAGTATTTTATTTATGGTTTTTAATCCTATGGTTTTTGCTTGTACCTCGTATTGTTTTTTATTGTTTTTATGATAGCAAATTTGAGGGGGAGCTTTCTCCTCCCCTATATTCTTGTTTATAGCCTATTTGTTTTGTCATCATCAAAAAGGGGAGATTGTTGGCCCAAAAGGTTACACTCTCCATTTATTGAGTTTTGATGATGACAAACCAAATAAGAGCTATTTGGTACTAATAAGTTTGTTCAAGATAAGTTTCAGGTTAGTACCATATTTGGAGGCCATTGCTTAGCTATTGCAACAACTTCTAGGTTCTTGAAGCAAAGAAGGCATATTGCACATCAAGGAAGGAACATAGAAGAAGAAGGCTCTAGCAAGGCATAGCATGGCTCAAGACTTGAAGATTGCTTTAGAAGTCTTAAATAGATTTGTTTCTTTGTTTATAGTTTTGTTAAAAGAATAGTGAATAGGTTTGAAGCTCCATCACACACGTTTTTGCGCACATCTTTTTTCTAAGTTTATATCCTATAAAATATACAAAAATATTTTAATACAAAATCCTCTGCCTTCAAATCCATCTTAATGTTTTATACTTATTCCTATTTAAAATATTTTTGATAAAAATCAAAGTCTCTTTAAAATTCCGTTTTGAATTTAGATTTTTGACCTGATCCGGTCGACCGCAGGGTCGACCGTGCCTATGTCAGGTTTTACCGGTCGACCGCTCGAGTCGACCGAGGTTCTGGCAGATGCACGTACCCGTGTGCATGTTTTCCGGCCGACCGGGCGGTCGACCGATAGTTGCCTGACTGTAACATGTTTTGCTCTCTGAATTTTTGGGTCGACCGGGCGGTCGACCGTTAGCCTGTAACGGCTCTTTTTTTGAAAGAGCGGTCGACCGGCCGGTCGACCGGGATAGCCGTTTGAACAGTAACGGGCATTTTTTTGAGCTGTTTTATTTTTGTCCTTTTGTGTTTAAAATTAGTTTAAGTGATATATTTTGAACTTAATACGACCTGATTAGCCTTAAGTATGTTTTATCTCTAAACCCTAGCCCTCTTCTATAAATAGGGGTGTTTGGGGAGAGATTCATTTACCAATTAATTACAAGAAAATTTCAAAAGTTTAAGGCAATCAAAAGAGCTTGCTTTCTTGGTTTTTGTGCTGAAATTCTCTCTCATTTTCTGAAGTGTTTTCAAGAATTTTCTGATTTCATTTTCTTTTCTCTTAGCACACAAGAGCTTCAAATCATACTCATTGTTCTCTAAGGACCTTGTAAGGGAAGAGAATTTTGAAAGAGAAAGTTTGTGGTCTTTTGACTACTCAGAGATTGATTATACTTGAGATTGTGGAGTTGGGTACTCCGGTGGATTTGTAACATCTTTGTGATAGTGGAAGTGGTTGGAATCCTTCTGGGGAAGGCGGGGAAGTAGAGCTAGGTGCTCGAACCTCGATAACAATTCTCGGTGTTTGCGTTTGGTTTACTTGCACTTGATTCTTGCTCTACTTTCATTGCTCTTACTACTTGCTCTCTAATTTCATTGCTATATTCACTTGTGTTGGGAAATTGTTGCTTCATAATTTTTAATTTGTGCATTGATTAGCATTATCACCTATTCACCCCCCCTCTAGGTGATTTTCAAAATTTTCAGCCCCAATTGACTGAACTAGGCCTCATCAGAGCCAAACAGGACTCAAACGGGCAGAAAACATGATTTTCAAGAGCAAAAAGTGGTATTACATTTCTTCGATGTATAATTATTGTTAATTAACCTCGTTTCTAGTATTAATTAGGGAGTTTGATTAAAAGTCAAACTTTCACTCTGATTGGCATGAACTAGGCCTTATAAGAGCCGAATATGACCTAAACGGGAGAGAAAACTTGTTTTGAAGTGGTGGGAATAGTATTACATAGTTTCTATGTACAATTTCGACTAATTAAACTAGTTGTAGTCTTAATCTAGAAGTTTGACCAAAAGTCAAATTTTGAGCCCTGATTGGCCTTATCTACGCATTATAAGAGCCGAATAGGGCCCAAACAGGGAGAAAACATAATTCTCAAAGGCCAGAAGTAGTATTACGTAATTTATATATCAATTACTACTAATCAACCTTGTTCTAGTGTTAATTGAAAGTTTAACAAAAGTTTAAACTTTCTACATGGATTAGTCAGAACTAGGCTATATAAGAGCTAAATAGGGCCTAAAAAGGGAAGAAAATGAGGTTTTTATGAGCTAAGATTAGTATTAAAAAGTTATTATGTTTAACCGCTATAAATTAAACTTTTTCTATTTTTAATTTTGAAGGTTGACCGTAAGTCAAACTTTCAACCCCGATTGATGAGAGTTAGGCCTTATAAGAGTCAAAATGGGACCAAACGGGAGGAAAACATGGGTTTTAAGTGTTGTGAATGGTATTACATAATTTCTATGTAAAATTACTACTAATTAATCTTGTTTCTAGAGTTAATTGAGAAGTTTAACGAAGAGTCAAACTTTCAGCTATGATTGGCCTGAACTAAGTCTTATAAGAGCTGAATAAGGTCCATACTGGAAGAAAATACAGGTTTTAAAAGGCAAAAGTGGTATTACATAATTTTTTTATATAATTACTACTAATTAAACTTGTTCTAGACTTAATTCGGAAGTTTGACCCAAAGTCAAACCTTCTGCCCTTATTGGCCTGAACTAGGCCTTGTAAGAGTCAAATAAGGCCCAAACGAAAGACGAACATAATTTTCAAGAGCTGAGAGTGGCATTTATATATTTTCTATGTAACTAATTAATCTTGTTTCTACTGGAGGAAAAAATAGTTTCGAGAGCTGAGAGTAGTGTTACATGTTTCTATGCACAATTACTGCTAATTATCCTTATTTCTTATGTTAATTGGGTATTTTGAACAAAAGTCAAACTTTTAACCCCGATTGGCTTGAACTAGGCCTTATAAGATACGAATAAGGCCCAAAGAGGGACAAAATATGATTATCCCGAGACGGGAGTCGTATTACATAGTTTTTATATATATATTTACTTCTAATTAAACTTGTTTCTAGTCTTATTTGGGAAGTTTGATCAAAAGTCAAACTTTCACCCCGATTGGCCTGAACTAGGAGCCGGATATGGCGTAAACAGGGAGTAAACTTGATTTTAAAGAGCCGCGAGTAGTATTTCATAGTGTTATATATAATTACTACTACTTAAACTTGTTTCTAGTTTTAATCTGAAAGTTTGACTTTTGTCAAACTTTCAGCCTCTGGTTGGCCTGAACGAGGCCTTATAAGAGCTGAGTTAGGGACCAAACAGGAGAAAAACATGGTTTTCAAGGGCCGTCAATGGTATTACAAAGTTTCTATGTATAAGTATAACTAATTAACCTTGTTTCTAATATTGATTGAGAAATTTGACAAAAAGTTAAACTTTAAAGCCCTGGTTTGCCTGAAGTAGGCCTTATCAAAGCTGAATAGGGTCCAAACGGGGAGAAAATGCAGTTTTTAAGAGCCGAGAGTAGTATTACATTGTAATTTTATATAATTACTATTAATTAAACCTGTTTCAAGTTTAATTTAGAAGTTTGACCAAAAATCAAATCTTCATCCCTTATTAGCCTGAACTAGGTCTTATAAGAGCGTAATAGGGCCAAAACGGGAGGAAATATGGTTTTCAATAGCTTAAAGTGGTATTATATGGTTTCTATATACATTACTACTAAATAACCTAGGGTCTAATTTTAATTGGGAAGTTTAACTAAAAGTCAAACTTTCAACCCCAACTGGCCTGAACTGGTCTTATAAGAGCCAATTAGGGCCCAGACAGGGAGAAAACATGGTTTCAAGAGCCGAGAGTTATATCACATAGTTTTTATATATAATTTCAATTAATTAAACTTGTTTCTATTGTTAATTTGGATTTTTTTTAAGAAATCAAAATTTTTAGCCCCGATTGACCTAAACTAGGCCATATAAGAGCTAAAAAGCGACCAGATCGGAGGAAAACATGATTTTCAAGAGCTGAGAGTTGTATTACATAGTTTCTATGTAAAATTACTGCTATTTTATCATCTAGTATTATTTTGAAAGTTTGACCAAAAGTCAACGTTCAGCCCTGATTGGCCCGAACTAGGCCTTATAAGAGCTGAAAAAGGCCCAATCGGGGAGAAAATGCGATTTTCAAGAACTAGGCGTAGTATTACATAGTTTTTATGTACAGTTACTACTATTTAAACTTGTTTCTAGTCTAAATTGGGAAGTTTAATCAAAGTCAGACTTTCATTCCCGATTGGCCTGAACTAAGCCTTATATGAGCTGAATATGACCTAACAGAGAGAAAATATGATTTTAAAGAGCTAGGAGTAGTATTGCATAGTTTCAATGTACAATTGGTGCTAATTAACCTTATTTCTAATGTGAATTGAAAAGTTCAGCAAAAAGTCCAACCTTATTTCTAATTAACCTTACTTTGAAAGTTTGACTAAAGTCAAACTTTCAGCCCCGATTGGCCTGAGTACCATACAAGGGCCGAAGGCCCAAACAGGAAGGAAACATGGTTTCAAGAGCTGAGAGTGGTAATTCATAGTTTCTATGTACAATTACTGCTAATTAACCTTATTTCTAATATTAATTAGGACGTTTGACCTAAAGTCAAACTTTCAGTCCCGATTGGCCTGAAGTAGGCCTTATAAGAGCAGAATAAGGCCCAAACGGGTGTTACACATGGTTTTCAAGAGCCGAGAGTAGTATCACATAGTTTCTATATATAACTACTACTAATTAGACTTGTTTTTATCCTTAAGTTGGAAGTTTGACTAAAAGTCAAACTTTCAGCCACGATTGAACTGAACCAGACCTTATAAGAGCGAAATAGGGCCCAAACAGGAGGAAAACATGGTTTTCAAGAGACGAGAGTAGTATTATACAGTTTCTTTTGTAAAATTACTACTAATTAAACTTGTTTCTAGTCTTAATTGGAAAGTTTAATCAAAAGTCAAACTTTCAGTCCGGTCGGCCTGAACTAGGCCTTATAAGAGCCGAATATTGCCTAAACAGGGAGAAAACCTGGTTTAAAGAGACAAGAGTGGTATTACATAGTTCCTACGTATAATTACTACTAATTAACCTTATTTCTAATGTTAATTGAGAAGTTTGACAAATAGTCAAGCTTTCAGCCCCGATTGGTCTTAACTAGGCCTTATGAGAGCTGATTGGGTCCAAACAAGTAAAAAATGAGATATTAAGAGTCGGGAATAGTAATACATAGTTTTCATGTATAATTACTACTATTAAACTAGTTTCTAGTTTTTATTGGAAAGTTTTACAAAAAGTCAACTTTCTGCCCCGATTGGCCTAAACTAGGCCTTATTGGGAGCCGAATAGGGATCAAACGGGAGGAAAACATGGTTTTCAAGGGTTTTGGATGGTATTACATAGTTTATATATATAATTACTACTAATTACCTTCGTTTCTAGTGTTAATTGAGAAGTTTGACTAAAAATCAAACTTTCAGCCCAAATTGGTTATAAGAGCCGAATAAGGCCCAAACAGGGGGAAAAACGAGATTTTCGAGGGCAGGTTGAACTAATACATAGTTTATATGTACAATTACTACTAATTTAACTTGTTTTAGGATTATTTGAGAATTTTCGCCAAAAGTCAAATTTCAGCCCTGATTGGCCTGAACTAGGCCTTATAAGAGCCGAATGGGAACCAAACGGGAGGAAAACAAGGTTTACAAGGGACGTGAATGGTATTACATAGTTTTTATGTATAATTTTTACTAATTAACTTTATTTCTAGTGTTAATTGGAAAGTTTGACCTAGAGTTAAACTTTCAGCCCTTATTTGCCTGAATTAGGCAATATAAAAGCCGATTAGGGCCCAAACGGGAAAAAATGAGGTTTTCAAGAGCCAATAGTAGTATGACATAGTTTTTATGTGCAATTACCACTAATTAAACTATTTTCTAGTCTTAATATGAAAGTTTGACCAAAACCCATACCTTCACTTCTTCTTGGCCCGAACTAGGCCTTATAAGAGCTGAATGGGGCCAAACAGGAGAAAAATATGGTTTTCAAGTGCTGAGAGTGGATTATAGAGTTTTCTATGCACAATTATTACTAATTAATCTTGTTTCTTATGTTAATTAGGAATTTTGATCAAAAGTCAAACTTTCAGTTCTGATTTGCCTCAACTAGGCCTTATAAGAGCCAATTAGGGCTCAAACGAGGTTTTCAAGAGCCGAGAGTAGTAATACATAGTTTTTATGTATAATTACTATTAATTAAACTAATTTCTAGTCTTAATTGGGAAGTTTTGTAAAAAGTCAAACTTTCAACCTCAATTGGCCTGAATTAGGCCTTATAAGAGCCGATTAGGGCCCAAAAGGGGAGAAAATGAGGTTTTCAAGTGCCGGGAGTAGTATGACATAGTTTCATGTATATAATTACTACTAATTAAACTAGCTTCCAGTCTTAATTGGAAAATTTACTAAAAGTTAAACTTTCAACCCAAATTGGCATGAATTAGGCTTTTTAAGAGCCGATTAGGGCCCAAACAAGGAGAAAACGTGATTTTCAAGAGCCCGGAGTAGTATGACAGTGTTTTTATGTATAATTACTACTAATTAAACTTGTTTCTAATTTTTATTAGAAAGTTTGACCAAAAATCAAACTTTCAACACCGATTGACTTGAACTAGGTCTTATAAGAGCCGAATGGGACCAAACGGGTGGAAAACATGATTTTTAAGGGTCGTCAATGGTATTACGTAGTTTCTATGTACAATTACTATTAATTAACCTTATCTCTAGTAAGTTCGACCAAAAGTTGTTTCGGCCCCAATTGGCCTGAACTAGTCCATATAAGGAGCTGCCCAAACGAGGAGAGAACGAAGTTTTCAAGAGCTAAGAGTATTAATACATAGTTTATTTTGCATTATTACTACGAATTGAACTAGTTTCTAGTCTTAATTGGGAAGTTTTACCAGAAATCAAACTTTCAGTCCCGATTGGCCTGGACTAGGCTTTATAAGAGCCGAATAGGAACCAAATGGGAGGAAAACATGATTTTCAAGGGTCGTGAATGGTATTGCATAGTTTTATGTACAATTACTACTGATTAACGTTATTTCTAGTGTTAATTGGGAAGCTTGAATAAAAGTCAAACTCTAAAGCCCTGTTAACCTGAACTAGGCCTTATTAGAGCTGAATAGGGTTCAAATGGGAAGAAAATACAGTTTTCAAGAACATCGAGTAATATTACATAATTTTTATATATAATTACTATTAATTAAACTTGTTTATAGTCTTAATTGGGAAGCTTGATTAAAAGTAAAATTTCAGCACCAATTACCCTGAACCCGGCTTTATAAGGGCTGAATACGACCGAAACATGGAGAAAACATTGTTTTAAAGAGCCAAAGTAGTATTACATAGTTTCTATGTACAATTGCTACTAATTAAACTTGTTTCTATTCTTAATCAGGAAGTTTGTCCAAAAGTCAAACTTTTAGCTCCGATTGGCCAGAACTAGGCATTATAAGAGCCAAATAAAATTCAAACAAGGAGAAAACATGTTTTTAAGAGCCGGGAGTAGTATTACATTATTTTTATGAATAATTACTACTAATTAAATTTGTTTCTATTCTTAATTGGAAAGTTTGACTAAAAGTCAAATTTAAGCCTCGATTGGCCTGAACTAGACATTATAAGAGCTGAATGGCTCAAACAGGGAGAAAACATGTTTTCAAGAGTCGGGAGTAGTATTACATAGTTTTTATGTATAATTACTACAAATTAAACTTGTTTCTATTCTTAATTGAGAAGTTTGACCAAAAGCCAAATCTTCAGGCCCGATTGGCTCAACTAGGAATTATAAGAGCCGAACAAGACTCAGACGGGAGGAAAATATGATTTTCAAGAGCCATGAGTGGTAATACATATTTTCCATATGCATTTATTATTAAATGACCTTGTTTATAGTGTTAATTGAAATTTTGAATAAAAGTCAAACTTTCAGCCCTGAAAGCGTGTACTAGGCAAGTTAAGAGTTAAATAGGGCCTAAACGGTGAGAAAATGAGATTTTTCAAAGCAAGGTGTAGTATTTCGTAGTTTTTATATATAACTACTATAAATTAAACTTATTTATGTACATAATTTGAAAGTTTGATCAAAAGTCAAATTTTTAGCCCCGACTAGCCTGAAGTAGGCCTTATAAGAGCCAAGTAGGACCCAAACAGGGAGAACACATGATTTTAAAGAGTCGGGTGTAGTATTACAGAGTTTCTATTTACAATTACTATTAATTAAACTTGTTTCTAGCCTTAATCTGGAAGTTTGACGAAAAGCCCTAATTGGCCTGAACTAGGCTTTATAACAACAAAATAGGCCCAAAAAGGAGAGAGAGCATGTTTTCAAGAGCCGGGAGTAGTATTACATAATAGTTTTATATATAATTACTACTAATTAAACTTGTTTCTATTCTTAAAAAGAAAGTTTGAATAAAAGTCAAACCTTCAGCCTTGATTGGCCTGAATGAGGCATTATAAGAGCTAAATAGGATTCAAACGGGAGGAGAATATGGTTTTTAAGAGCCATGAGTGGTATTGCATAGTTTTTATATCTAATTACTACTAATTAACCTTGTTTCTAGGGTTAATTGAAAGTTTAACCAAAAGTCAAACTTTCAACCCCGATTAGCCATAGGGTCCAAATAAAGAGAAATGCAGTTTCCAATAGCCAAGAGTATATTACATAGTTTTTATGTACAATTATCACTATTAAACTTGTTTCCAGTCTTAATTAGAAAGTTTTACCAAAAGTCAAACTTTCAGCCTCGACCTATATATATGTATATATACCTATATATATATATACCTATATATATACCTATATATATATATATATATATATATATATATATATATATATATATACCTATATATATATATATATATATATCTATATATACCTATATATATAGATATATATATATGTATATATACCTATATATATATATATACACCTATATATATACCTATATATATATATAGGTATAGGTATTATATATATATATACCTATATATAGATGTGTATATATATATATATATATATATATATATATATATATATATATACCTATATATAGATATATAATATATATATATAAATATATATATAGGTATATATATATATACCTATATATATATGTATATATATGTATATATATATATATATATATGTATATATATGTGTATATATATATGTATATATATCTATATATATATATATAGGCATATAAATATATATATATATATATATATATATATATATATATATATAGGTATATATACCTATATAGGTATATATACCTATATAGGTATATATATATATATATACACACACACACATATATATATAGGTATATATATATATATGTCTATATATATATATATATACCCATATATGTATATATATATATATTTATATATTTATATATATAGGTATATATATATAGGTATATATATATATAGGTATATATATATAGGTATATATGTATATACCTATATATATATATATATATATATATATATATATATATATATATATATATATATATATATATATATATATATATATATATATATATATATATATATATATATATATATATATATATATATAGGTATATACATATATACCTATATATATATACCTATATATATATATATATAGGTATATATATATATACCTATATATATAGGTGTATATATATATAGAGCCGAAAGGGGTAACATGGGAAAAACGTGATTTTCAAGAGCAGGGAGTAGTATTACAAAGTTTCTATGTATAGTTAACACTAATTAACCTTTTTCTGGTCTTAATTTAGAGGTTTGACCAAAAGTCAAACTTTCTGCCCCGATTGGACTGAGCTTTATGAGAGCAGAGTAGGGCCCAAATGGGGAGAAAAGATGTTCTCAAGAGCTGGGAGTAGTATTACATAGTTTCTCTATGCAATTACTACCAATTAACTTTGTTTCTAGTCAAAATTAAAAAGTTTGACCAAAAATCAAACTTTCATCCCTGATTTGGCTTAACTAGGTCATATAAGAGCCGAATAGGGCCTAAACGGGGAAAAATGTGATTTCAAGAGCTGTAAGTGGTATTACCTAGTTTCTATGTAAAATTTTTATCAATTAAACTTATTTCTATTCTTAATTGGAAAGTTTGACTAAAAGCCAAACTTTCACCCCGATTGCCCTAAAAAAGACCTTATAAGACCCGAATAGGAAACCAACATGGAGAAAACGTGATTCTCAAGAGTGGGGAGTAGTATTACATAGTTTTTATATACAAATACTATCAACTAAACATATTTCTAGTCTTAATTGTGAGGTATGACCAAAAGTCAAACTTTCATCTCCGATTATCCTGAAAGAGCCAAATAGGGCCCAAATAGGGAGAAAACATGATTCTTACGAGCCACGAGTAGTATTGCATAATTTCTATGCATAAATCCTACCAATTAACCTTATTTCTTGTCTTAATTGGAAAGTTTGATAAAAAAACAAAATTTCAGTCCGGATGGACTAACTAGGACTTATAAGGTCCGAATAGGGAAGAAACATATGGAAAATATGGTTCTCAAGAGCCAGAAGTAGTATTACATAGTTTTTATGTATAATTACTACTAATTAATGTTATTTCTAGTCTTAATTGGGAAGTTTGACCAAAAGCCAAACTTTAGCCTTTGATTGGCCCGAACTAGGCCATATAAGAGCCGAATAGGGCCTAAATAGGGAGAAAACGTGATTTTTGTTGGCCGGGAGTAGTATTACATAGTTTCTATATAAAAATAATACAAATTACTCTTATTTCTAATCTTAATTGGGAAGTTTGAAACAAAACCAAACTTTCAGCCACTTTGTTCTAAAATAGGTCTTATTGGAGCCGAATAAGGAACAAACATCGGGAAAACGTGGTTCTCAAGAGTTGAGAGTTGTATTACATAGTTTCTATGCACAATTACCTCCAACTAACTTTGTTTCTAGTATTAATTGGAAAGTTTGATAAAATTCAAGTTTTGTGCCCTGATTGGCCTGAACAAGACCTTATAAGAGTTGAGTATGGCCAAACAGGGAGAAAACATGGTGCTCAAGAGCCGAGATTAGTATTACATAGTTTCTATGAACAATTACTATAAATTAACATTGTTTCTATTCTTAATTAGAAAGTTTGACCAAAAGTCAAACATTCATTCCTGATTGGCTTGAACTACCATATAAAAGCCAAATAGGGCCCTAAAAGGGGAGAAGATGTGGTTTTCAAGAGACGGGAGTAGTATTATATTATTTCTATGCACCAATGCTACCAGTGAACCTTATTTTCCAGCCTTAATTGGGAAGTTTGACCAAAAATCAAACTCTCAGTCCCAATTGGTTCGAACTAGGCCTTATAAGAGCCGAATAGGGGCTAAAAGGGGAGAAATGTGGTTTTCAAGAGCCGTGACTGGTACCATATAGTTTTTTTCTATAAATACTACCAATAATACTACCCCGGCTCTTGAGAACCACGTTGTTATAAGGCCTTGTTTAGTCCAAATAGGGCTAAAAGTTTGGTTTTTGATCAAACTTCTCAATTAAGACTAGAAATAAGGTTAATTGGTAGTATTTGAATAAAGAAACTATGTAGCACAACTCATGGCTCTTGAAAATCACTTTTTCTCCCCATTTAGGCTCTATTCGGATCTTATAAGGTCTACTCAGACTAATCGGGGCTGAAAATTTGATTTTTAATCAAACTTCTCAATTATGGTTAGAAATAAGGTTAATTGGAAGTATTTGTAGATAAAAACTATGAAATAGCACTCCCGGCTCTTGAAAACAACGTTTTCTCCCCATTTGGGCCCTATTCGGCTCTTATAAGGACCAGTTCAGGCCAATCGGGGCTGAGAGTTTGACTTTTACTCAAACATTTAAATTGAGAGTAAAATATATGGTTAATTAGCAGTAATTCTACACAAAAACTATGAACACCACTCTTGGATCATAAGAACCACATTTTCTACCCGTTTGAGGCCATATTTGGCTCTTATATTGCCTAGTTCAGGCCAATAAGGAATGAAAGTTTGGGTTTTGATCAAACTTCCTAATTAAGACTAAAATAAGATTAAATGATAGTATTTGTACATAGAACTATGTAATACCTCTCGCGGCTCTTGAAAATTATGTTTTTCTTCTTGTTTAGGCCCCATTCGGCTGTTATTATAAGGTCTATTTCAGGCCAATCGGGGTTGTAAGTTTGACTTTTGGTCAAACTTACCAATTAAGACTAGAAATAAGTTTAATTAGTAGTAATTGTATGTAAAACTATGTAATACCGCTCACAGCTCCTGAAAACCACCTTTTCTCCTTGTTTGGGCCCTATTTGGCTCCTATAAGGCCTAGTTCAAGGCAATGGGCTAAAAATATGAATTTTCGTCAAACTTCCTAATTAGGACCAGAAACAAGGTTAATAGAAGTTGTTGAAAATATAACTATGTAATACTACTCTTGGCTCTTGAAAATCACGTTTTCTCCCCGTGCCCTATTTGGCTCTGAAATAAAGCCAAGTTCTGGCCAAATCGGGGTTGAAAATTTGACTTTTGGTCAAACTTCCTAATTTAGATTAGATATGAGGTTAATTCGAAATGTTTATACATAGAAACTATGTACCACCACTCCCATCTATTGAGAAAATATTTCTCCCTTTTCGGGCACTAATCGGATCTAATAAGGCCTAATTCAGGCTAATCAGGCTGAAAGTTTGACTTTTGGTCAAACTTCTGAATTAAGACTAGAAATAAGATTACTTGGTAGTATTTGTACATAGAAACTATGTAATACCATTCCTGACTCTTGAAAATCATGTTTTCTCCTTATTTAGACCTATTCAACTCTTATAAGACATAGTTCAGGCCAATCGGGCTGAAAGTACGACTGTTAGTCAAATATTTCAATTAAGACTAGAAATAATATTAATTAATAGTAATTGTATATAGAAAGTATGTAATACCACTCGCGACTCTTGAAAATCACATTTTCTTCTCATTTAGGCCATACTCGGCTCATGTGTGACCTAGATCAGGTCAATCAAGGCTGAAAGTTTGCCTTTTAGTCAAAATTCTCAATTAAGACTAGGAATAAGATTAAGTAGTAATTTTTGTATATAGAAACTATGCAATACCACTCTTGGCTCTTGAAAATCATATTTTCTCCCGATTTGGCATTTTTTCGCTCTGTTCAGGCCAATCAGGCCTGAAAATTTGACTTTTGGTTAAACTTTCTAATTCAAACTTAAAATAAAGTTAATTGGTAGTATTTGCACATATAAACTATGTAATAGCACTCTCAGCTCCTGAGAGCCATATTTTTTATCCATTTGGGCCCTATTCGGCTCTTATATGGCCTAATTCAGGCCAATCGAGGATAAAAATTTGATTTTTGATTAAACTTCCCAATTAAGACAAATATACGATTAATTTGTAGTAATGGTACACAAAAACTATGTAATACTATTCCCGGCACTGGAAAATCACATTTTCCCCATGTTTGTTCCCTATTTGGTTCTTGAAAAAACACCTAGAGGGGGGGTGAATAGGTGTTAGTGCTAATCTAAGAAACTAAATGCAAACTAAGTGCGCTAAATGCGGAAGCTAATGCAAATTATGCACAAACTAATACAATACAACAAGTGTAGCCGAATTCCCCTTTCGAGGCTCTGGACTAACTCCCCTTGATTCCCCTTGAAATGGGTTGAGGCGCTATGTGAAGCTCTTGTTGGATGAGTACAAGTTAGGCACACACACACAAGCAATCCAAGCAATAAGAAATATGTGCACACACAATCAAGCCAAGCAATCAAGAATGAATAGCAATATGAATAAATGCAAGGCAATATGAAATATGCACAACACAAGCAAATATGATATGATGCTTTGCACAAAGTAAATGAGAGAGAGTTAGAGAGACAATGGGAGCAATCGCAAACACCAAGATTTGTTTCGAGGTTCGAGCACCTAGCTCTACATCCCCGCCTACACCACCGTGTAGGATTTCCACTATCTCAACTCCCACCGAGGGAACCTCTACCGAAGAGGATTTCTTACAACCCAAGGAGTACCGAACTCCTCTCTCAATACAAACCACAACACCTCACACTAGAGGTGTCAACCAACAACCACACCTCTACCTAAGAGGCTTACAAACACAATCCCAATCACCTCACACTTGAGGGATCCAAACCAATACCACTCCGATCACCTCTACCGAAGAGGGATTCACAAATAAAAGGAGGGTTACAACACAAGAGGTTTACAACAACAACCTCAAACACTTCTCTTTCTTTCTTTTTCCACAAAACAAAGATCCTAATAGTTTAGTATAGAAGATATAGCTCAAGTGTGGAAACAATGTGTTTTGGAAAACAAGAACTCAAAGAAAACACTTGGGAAATTTCTTGTAAAAGATAAAGAATGAAAGCCAATACAAAAATCCCAAATTCCAATTTCTTTGATTTTTCCAAAACCCAAAAACACAAAGAATAAATCTTGTTAGCACTTAAAACTCTTTTAAAACACTTTTAAACACTTCAGAAAACTGGTATTTTTCTTCTTGAAAAAACTTGGCCAAAATCCCCAAAGAGATGGGGTTTATATAGCCCCTAGGAAAAACTAGCCGTTAGGCTGATGTGGCAGTCTGACCAACTGCCGGTCGACCGGCCCGGTCGACCGCCAACGGTCAAAAATGTGACCGTTGGGCAGCAGCGGTCGACCGGTCCGGTCGACCGAAAATTCCCGAGAGCAGAGCTCTCAACTCGGTCGACCGGTCCGGTCGACCGACTACATGTGTCGCCAGCGTGCACGATTGTGCACATCGGTCGACCGACCCGGTCGACCGGCCACTTGGTGCGGTCGACCGGTCCGGTCGACCGAACTGGCCTGGCAGGAACAGTGCAGGGTCAGAAAAACAGCGTAAAATATTTTCTAAAAATCTTTTAACACTTCTAAAAAATTCACAAAATTTGTTTTATCATTTTATATTAAAACATACACCTGTGATAAAAATTTCAAGACAATATATCAACATATCAATTTATTTTTGTGTCTTGCAAAATTTATCAAAAACAAAACTTGTATTTTTATCAAACTTGATTTTTCCAAAACATGAATAGGGATATCAAAATAAGTTTGTTTAGCAAGTTAAACCATGTATGTATAACTAGAATACATCTACTATACATATAAAATATGTAAACTTGTTTTGATCAACTATTCATAAAAACCAAATATCAAATCATAAAACGTGTGTTTTGTGCACTTGAGCATATCAACTAAACTAAGCTTTACAAATGGATCTAAAACACAAACTCTAAACTAGATACCTAAGTCTTCTTGTCGATCTTCATCTTCAAGTAGACTCGGTCCAAACTCCGTGACTCTCCAAGTGCAAAGGTATGATCTTTAAGCTTTGGCACCGGAATCATCAAGAATAGCTTCTAATCATCTTGTTGAAGCTAATCACCAACCTAATATCCTGTTAATGATCTGAAACTTAGAAACACAAGAATATTAGTAAACATAACTACATGAGTGTTGATCATCATCAAAACTAGAGTGGAAGGCCATTGGGCCAACAATTCTCCCCCTTTTTGATGATGACAAAACTCATGGAGTTATATATGCATGGATTAAAGATAAGCTTCAAGGAAGCTCCCCCTTAACTCATGCATAAACAAATAAACAATAATATGCAATGCATGACAATACTCATGCATAAACAAATAAACAATAATATGCAATGCATGACAATGCATATAAACATGGTGCTCTAGATACCAATGGAATATTCAACATAAAATATGCTCTAGATACTAATTACAAAGCAAACTCTATAAATCTAGATACCAATTACAAAGCAAAATCTATAAATCAATCAAACTTACTATACTTGAGATTAAAACATAATATATGCATATATAACATAAGCATGCATATAAAACTCAAATACTTCTCCCCCTTTTTGTCAATCATCAACAAAGGGGTAAACAATCAAAACCATAGATAAAATGAGGGGTAAAAATCTTTCTCCCCCTTTTTGTCAATCAAAATAATGCAAACAATGTTCTCCCCCTTTTTTGTCTAAAACAAAAAAAAAAAAAAAAAAAAACAAAATCAATAAGGGGTGACTACAAACATGATATCAATTAAAAATATGTCAATGAAGCATCTTGATACCAATAAACAAGAATCAATATATGTTATATGCTATATACATTCATGAAGAGGAAGACGCTAAGTTAGCTTCCCTACACATATGCATTACATGAAGAAGGGATGACAAGCCCCAATTCACATAACACATATTATGTAATGCATAAGAGGAGATGTGAAGCTCCCCCTACACACGTATATCATATAAAGAAGAGTTGTCAAACTCCTCAATTTATAATATACTCAACATGAATCTATATGTAAGAGAGACATTGATACCAATTGTAAGAATTGTTCATTTTTAAAAACATATAAACAACTTTTAATCATAAAGTGTGGGAGTACAAATACCAATTGAAATACAAAATCATATTTTCTCCCCTTTATGAAAAACAAACTAAAGACATGCATAGTCTTGATAACAATTTAAAAGTAATCAATTTAAATAAAATTGAAACTCAAGCATTAGCATAGACACAAACATATATGTATGAAAGATAGATACCAATAGAAATTGATATACTTGGAATTTAAAGCATACATACATACAAAACATATATGAGTATACAAGAAGATCAAAATGATACCAATTGAAAAAGTTCAATGATACCAATTGACATAGCAATGAGTTCAAATGTATACATCATATTACAATACCTCCCAATCAAGGTTCAAGTTTTAAATGATTTTCATTTTAGAACATACAAGACCATGATCTCCCATCCATCCGCCCATAGAAGGTAGGGGTTTTCAAAGATAGATTTGAAAATGTAGTTTTGTTTGAAAATCACTACCAAAATGAAGAACACCGCAACTAGTTAAATGAAAAACTTGTTAACTAGCACGAAATCCTTCAAGCAAGGAATAAAACAAAATTGAAATTCACATGATAATCATCACTCTAACCAATAAAGCATAACTCATGAGAAACAAACATGAGCAATAGATATGAGTGTACAAATAATATGTGAAGATCATAATCATGAAAAATATTTCATTAAGCTCAATTATTCCTTAAAAACATAATTCCATCAAAACTATCTAATCTTCAAGCCATATGTATGTCTAATACAAACTATAGTATACATACATATCCAAAACATAACGAGTCCACAAAATATATGCATTAAGGCACGTGGCTCAAAAAGGATACTCATGTATAGTCAATAGTTTGGATAAGATGGACATATACATGAAGTTAAATATTGACACAATAAACATGACAATCATGAAAACATGAAAAGCATGAAAAGTATGAAAATTTAGCTTTTCATTAAAACAATTTGATACCAATTCTTTTCAAGGTATATGTATGATTTGTCAACACAAGAAGTATACATACATATCCCTTAAACACACTTTGAGTCCATAATAGATATTTGCATGAAAGGCAAATGACTCAAGGGGTATACATGTATATCTTCAAGTTTGGCAAAATACACATATACATGAAATGAAAACTCATAAGAACAAATACCAAGAATGGAATACAAGTTTGAAATGTATGAATCATCAAAACTAGACTATACTAGCACATCTAATGGGTTCAAATAAGCAATCAAGCTCAACACATATAGATTTATTTGTAGCCCACTCTATGTACAAGTATATAACTAGTCTTAATGAAAACAAACATCTAAACATATATTCAAAACATGAAGCATCAAAACAAATATAAAAGTCATCATGATAAAACTAAAACATGATTACTATGTAAATTCACATGTATTAGATTCATGATGTACATTATAGCTTAAACAAAAGTGAGAACACTAAGTATGATTCAAATAAGCATGTGTGTCTCAAATACTTTATATGTATGTCAAGGATCTAATAAATATGGAATGAACATACTAATCCATAGACATCAAAAAAAATATTCTATAAACATTAAAACATGCTAAGAATGATTATTATGAACATCCACATGTTGTTAGAAATAAGATATACGCAATAACAACCATATAGTGAGAACACAAAAGAATTATCCATATTAAACATGGGTGTCTCAAAATAACTAAACATGTATATCATTAATCTAATAAGCATGGCATGTTCATACTAATCAACAAACACCAAAAGCATGCTATGAAAGATAAACATGGGAAGCATGTAAACAATAAATGGGAGTAAAGGATTGTTACCAAAACCGAAGAAGTAACTTTCCTTGTCTCCAAAACATGGTGGTCTTCTCCACCAAATCTTCCCTTGAAAGTGATGCATCCAATTGATTTCCTTTAAGTCCGGAACGCATCCACTCCAAGGTGCTATCACTCTCACGTCATGTGAGAGCCCACACCTACATCAAAAATAATAGGAGGGGTGGTCTTTGGTACCCACATCTTGTTGGGTCCATGGGGGTTAGTCCCTTCTCTAACCCAAACAAACTTCTTTGCTAAATTTGGAGTATGTAATCTATCATAACAAAATTTAGCAAGATGACCTTTTCGGCCACAATGTGTACATGTGTACACATGAGCATACTTGTGTTGATGGGTGTGTCCGTGAGGAGCATGTGTATGCCGTGGAGGGTGTGCATGCATAAAAGATGGAACTTGTTTCTTTCGAACCAAGGATTCCAAACGTGTATGGTTCTTAGCACATTGGCTCATAGTGGAGCCCAAACAATCTACTCTCTTCTTTAGCATACAAATATCATCATTAATCTTAGAAGAAGAGATACATGCATTAGGTAGTCTAGATGATGAGGCTACACTAGCATGGCAAACATGAGCATCAATCTTTTTATGCAAAACCTCATTTTTCTTCAAACAAGCATTTAATTCATTTGAAATGGAAATAATTTTATTTTTTAAATCAACATTCTCTTTTATAACAAAATCTACTTTTGAAGACAAATTTTCATTTTTCTTCAATATAGCATGGCAATCATTTTTAGATTTTAAAAATTCATTTTCTTTAAGTGCAAGTTCTAATTGAGATCTCAATGAATCCCTTTCATTATAGACCTCAACCTTCTCTTGCAAAACACAATCAAGTCTAGAATGCAAACATTTATTTTCTTTTTCAATATCTAGACTTTTCTTTTTCAAAATCTTATATTTTTCAATTAGTTTTTCACAAACAATAGATAGTTCTTCATTCAAAGCATGGGGATCAACAATATCATCACATGAAGAACTAGCATCATAATCACTATCTAGGTGGGATTCCGAATGTACCTCAAGGGAGTCATTCCCTTGGACCATGAAGCATTGTGGATCGGATTCTCCACTAGATTCCTCTTCTTGGATTGGCAATTGAAGCTTGGAGGTGGTGGTTGTTGTCAACTTGTTCCACACTGCAAAAGCGGAATCAAGATTAGAAACACATAAAAGATAGTCTTTAGGTAAAGTGCTTCTAATGGCCTCTAGGGCTTGTGCATTGGCCCCTATATGATTGCAATCACCAAGATAACATCTCTTGGTGGCGGCAAGGAAAACATGCAAACCTAGGGTCTTTAGGTACATGGACATCCTATATTTCCAAACATCAATGTTGGAAGGGTCAAAGCTAGGTGGGGTCATGAAGTCCATGGTATAAACTAGATGTGTGCAAACAAGCAAATGCAAATGAGATTAGCAAGCAAATGGATCACTCCTAGGATGTTAAGCCTAAGTATCAGGAGCACTAGCTCTGATACCAATTGAAAAAACACCTAGAAGGGGGGTGAATAGGTGTTAGTGCTAATCTAAGAAACTAAATGCAAACTAAGTGCGCTAAATGCGGAAGCTAATGCAAATTATGCACAAACTAATACAATACAACAAGTGTAGCCGAATTCCCCTTTCGAGGCTCTGGACTAACTCCCCTTGATTCCCCTTGAAATGGGTTGAGGCGCTATGTGAAGCTCTTGTTGGATGAGTACAAGTTAGGCACACACACACAAGCAATCCAAGCAATAAGAAATATGTGCACACACAATCAAGCCAAGCAATCAAGAATGAATAGCAATATGAATAAATGCAAGGCAATATGAAATATGCACAACACAAGCAAATATGATATGATGCTTTGCACAAAGTAAATGAGAGAGAGTTAGAGAGACAATGGGAGCAATCGCAAACACCAAGATTTGTTTCGAGGTTCGAGCACCTAGCTCTACATCCCCGCCTACACCACCGTGTAGGATTTCCACTATCTCAACTCCCACCGAGGGAACCTCTACCGAAGAGGATTTCTTACAACCCAAGGAGTACCGAACTCCTCTCTCAATACAAACCACAACACCTCACACTAGAGGTGTCAACCAACAACCACACCTCTACCTAAGAGGCTTACAAACACAATCCCAATCACCTCACACTTGAGGGATCCAAACCAATACCACTCCGATCACCTCTACCGAAGAGGGATTCACAAATAAAAGGAGGGTTACAACATAAGAGGTTTACAACAACAACCTCAAACACTTCTCTTTCTTTCTTTTTCCACAAAACAAAGATCCTAATAGTTTAGTATAGAAGATATAGCTCAAGTGTGGAAACAATGTGTTTTGGAAAACAAGAACTCAAAGAAAACACTTGGGAAATTTCTTGTAAAAGATAAAGAATGAAAGCCAATACAAAAATCCCAAATTCCAATTTCTTTGATTTTTCCAAAACCCAAAAACACAAAGAATAAATCTTGTTAGCACTTAAAACTCTTTTAAAACACTTTTAAACACTTCAGAAAACTGGTATTTTTCTTCTTGAAAAAACTTGGCCAAAATCCCCAAAGAGATGGGGTTTATATAGCCCCTAGGAAAAACTAGCCGTTAGGCTGATGTGGCAGTCTGACCAACTGCCGGTCGACCGGCCCGGTCGACCGCCAACGGTCAAAAATGTGACCGTTGGGCAGCAGCGGTCGACCGGTCCGGTCGACCGAAAATTCCCGAGAGCAGAGCTCTCAACTCGGTCGACCGGTCCGGTCGACCGACTACATGTGTCGCCAGCGTGCACGATTGTGCACATCGGTCGACCGACCCGGTCGACCGGCCACTTGGTGCGGTCGACCGGTCCGGTCGACCGAACTGGCCTGGCAGGCACAGTGCAGGGTCAGAAAAACAGTGTAAAATATTTTCTAAAAATCTTTTAACACTTCTAAAAAATTCACAAAATTTGTTTTATCATTTTATATTAAAACATACACCTGTGATAAAAATTTCAAGACAATATATCAACATATCAATTTATTTTTGTGTCTTGCAAAATTTATCAAAAACAAAACTTGTATTTTTATCAAACTTGATTTTTCCAAAACATGAATAGGGATATCAAAATAAGTTTGTTTAGCAAGTTAAACCATGTATGTATAACTAGAATACATCTACTATACATATAAAACATGTAAACTTGTTTTGATCAACTATTCATAAAAACCAAATATCAAATCATAAAACGTGTGTTTTGTGCACTTGAGCGTATCAACTAAACTAAGCTTTACAAATGGATCTAAAATACAAACTCTAAACTAGATACCTAAGTCTTCTTGTCGATCTTCATCTTCAAGTAGACTCGGTCCAAACTCCGTGACTCTCCAAGTGTAAAGGTATGATCTTTAAGCTTTGGCACCGGAATCATCAAGAATAGCTTCTAATCATCTTGTTGAAGCTAATCACCAACCTAATATCCTGTTAATGATCTGAAACTTAGAAACACAAGAATATTAGTAAACATAACTACATGAGTGTTGATCATCATCAAAACTATAGTGGAAGGCCATTGGGCCAACAGTTCTTATAAAGTTGAGGCCAATTGGGGCTGAATGTTTTACTTTTGGTCAAACTTTCCAATTAGGAGTAGAAATTAATTGGTAGTATTTGTACATAGAAACTATATAATACCACTCCTGACCTTTGAAGATCAAGTTTTTACCTAGTTTAGGCGCTATTCGGCTTTTATATTGCCTTATTCAAGCCAAATCGGGGATGAAAGAATGACTTTTGGTCAAACTTCCCAATTAAGATAAGAAACGAAGCTAATTTGTCGTAATTATATATAGGAACTATGTAATACTAATCTCGATTCTTGAAAACCCATTTACCTTATGTATATTCGCTATTTGACTTTTATACGGCCTAGTTCTGGCCAACCAGGGCTGAGCCGGGAGTAGTATTACATAATTTCTATGTACAATTATGTCCAATTAACGCTGTTTATTGTATTAATTAGGAATTTCACCAAATGTCAAACTTTCAACCCTGATTGGCCTGAACAAGGCCTTATATGAGCCCAGTAAGGCCCAAACGGGGAGAAAACTTTGTTCTCAAGAGCCGGGAGTAGTATTACATGATTTCTAAGTACAAATAATACCAATTAATCTTATTCTAGTCTTAATTGGGAAGTTTGAACAAAAGACAAACTTTCTGCCCCGTTTGGTCTGCACTAGGACTTATAAGAGCCGACAAGGGCCTAAACAGGGACAAAATGTGAATTTTTAAGAGCCGTGAGTGGTGTTTCAAACTTTCTATGTACAAATAGTACCAATTAATCTTTCTAGTCTTAATTGGTGAATTTGACCAAAAAGCCAAAGTTTCATCCCAATTGGGCAAATTAGGCCATGTAAAAGCCGAATGGGGCCCTAAAGGCAAAAAAAAAACATGGCTCTTAAGAGCCGAGAGTGATATTACATAGTTTCTATGTATAAATACAACCAATTAGCCTTATTTGTAGTTTTAAATGGAAAGTTTGACCAAAAATCAAATTATCAGCCCAAAGCTAGGCGTTATAAGAGCGGAATTGGGAATAACATAGGGAAAACGAGATTTTCAAGAGATGAGAGTAGTATTACAAGTTTCTATGTACAATTACTATCAATTAACCTTGTTTCTAGTCTTAAATTGGAAGTTTGACCAAAAGTCAAACTTTCATCCCGGATTGGCATGAAATAGGCCATATAAGAGCCAAATAGGGCATAAATAGGAAGAAAAAGTGATTTTCAATAGCCAGGAGTGGTATTACATAGTTTCTATATAAAAATACTATCAATTAAAGTTATTTCTAGTCTTAATTGGAAAGTTTCACTAAAAGTCAAACTTTCAGCCCCTATTTGGCCTGAACTAGGCCTTATAATATCTGAATAAGGCCTAAAAAGGGGGAAAACGTGATTTTCAAGAGCCAGAAGTTCTATTACATTATTTCTATATACAAATACTATCAATTAAACTTAATTCTAGTTTTGATTGGGAAGTTTGACTAAAAGCCATATTTTCAACCTCGATTGGCCTAAACTAGGCCTTATAAGAGTCAATAGGGAACAAACATGGGAAAACGTGGTTCTCAAGAGTCGGGAGTAGCATTACATTATTTTCTGTACAAATACTATCAATTAAACTTATTCCTACTCTTAATTTGAAAGTTTACATAACTAAACTTTCAGCCCTGATTGGCCTAAGCAAGGCCTTATTGGAGCCGAATAGAAAACAAACATAGGGGAAAATTGGTTCTCAAGGTATAGAGTGGTGTTGTAAAGTGGTTCTCAAACTTTCAGCCTCATTGGCTTGAATTAGGCATTATAAGAGTTGAACATGGTCTAAACAGGGAGAAAACGTGATTTTTAAGAGCAGGGAGAGGTATTGCATAGTTTTGATGTACAAATATTATCTATTAAAATTATTTCGAATCTTAATTTTGAAGTTTGACCAAATGCCAAACTTTCAACCCCGATTGGACTAAAATAGGCCTTATAAGTTCTGAATAGGAAAAAGCATAGGAAAACATGGTTCTTAAGATCCGGGAGTATCATTATATTATTCCTATGTATAATTACATCCAATTAATCTTGTTTCTAGTATTAATTGGGAAATTTGACCAAAAACTAAACTTTCGGCCCTGATTGGCCTGAACTGGGCCTTAAAAGAGTCGAGCGGGGCCCAAACATGGCGAAAACATGATTTTCAAGAAGCCATGAGTAGTATTACATAGTTTTCATGTACAATTACTACTCATTAACCTTGTTTCTAGTCTTAATTAGAAAGTTTGACCAAAAGTTAAACTTTCATCCCCGATTGGCCTGAACTAGGATATATAAGAGTCAAAGAGGGCCAATGGGGAAGAAATGTGATTCTCAAAAGGTAGGAATGGTAATACATAGTTTTTATATTCAAATACAACCAATTAATCTTATTTCTACTCTTAATTGAGAAGTTTGACTAAGAGTCAAACTTTCAGCTTTGATTGGCCTGAACTAGGCCTTTTAAAGAGCCGAATAGGGTCTAAACAGGGATAAAACAAAGTTTTCAAGGGTCATGAGTGGTATTACACCGTTTCTATATACAAAGCTACCAATTAATCTTGTTGTACTTAGGAAGTTTAAGAAAAAGTCAAAATTTTATCCCTGATTGGCCTAAACTGGCCATATAAGAGCCGAATAGGGCCTAAAGGGGGAGAAACATGGTTCTTAAAAGCCGAGAGTTGTATAACATAATTTCTAATTACAAATACTACCAATTAACCTTTTTCTAGTCTTAATCGGCAAGTTTGACTGAAATTCAAACTTTCAGCCTCGATTGACCTGAACAAGGTCAAATAAGAGCCGAATAGGGAATAAACATGAGAAAAACATAGTATTCAAGAGACGATAGTAGTATTACGAAGTTTCTTTGTACAATTACTGCTAATTAACCTTATTTCGAGTCTTAATTAGAAAGTTTGACCAAAAGCCAAACTTTCGGCCTTAATTGGCTAGAGCTGGGCCTTATAAGTGCCGAGTAGGGCCCAAACAGGGAGAAAACTTGGTTCTCAAAAGCCGGGAGAAGCATTACATAGTTACTATGCATAATTGCTATCAATTAACCTTACTACTAGTCTTAATTAGGAAGTTTGACTAAGAATTCAAACATTTATCCCCGATTGGCTTTAACTAGGCCATATAGAAGCTGAATAGGACCAGAATGGGGAGAAATCATGATTTTCAGGAGCCAGGAGTTATATTACATAGTTTTTATGGATAAATATTATTAACTAAACTTATTTCTAGTCTTAATTGAAAAGGTTGACCAAAAGTTAAACTTTCAGCATCGATTGGCCTAAACTCGGCCTTATAAGAGCCAAATATGGCCTAAATAGGGAGAAAACGTGATTTTCAAGTGCCAAAAGTGGTATTATATAGTTTATATGTACAAATATTATAAATTAAACTTATTTCTAGTTCTAGTTGGGAAGTTTGACCAAAAGTCAAACATTCATTCCGGATTCGCCTGAACTATATAGGAGCCGAATAGGGCCAAAACGGGGAGAAAACATGGTTCTCAAGAGTCAGGAGTGGTATTACATAGTTTTTGTGTACAAATACTTCAAATTAATCTTATTTCAAGTCTTAATTTAGAAGTTTAACCAAAAAACTTTCTGTCCTGATTATTCTGAAGTGGCCTTATAAGAGCCAAATAGGGCCAAAATAGGGAGAAAACTTTGTTTTCAAAGCCGTGATTGGTATTACAAGGTTTCTATATAAAAATACTATCAATTAACCTTAGTTCTCAAGAGTCGAGAGTGGTATTACATAGTTTTTATATACAAATACTATCAATAATACCTTATTCCTAGTCTTATTTGGATGTTTGACCAAAAGTCAAATTTTCAGTGTCGATTGGTCTAAACTAGGTCTTAGAAGAGACGAATATGGCCAAATAGGGAGAAAACGTGATTTTCAAGAATCATGAGTTGTATTACATAGTTTCAATATATAAATACTACATATTAACTTTGTTTCTATTCTTAATTGGCAAGTTTGACCAAAAGTCAAACTTCCAGTCCGATTGGCTTGGGTGAGGCCTTATAAGGGTTGAATGGGCCTAAATGAGGAGAAAAAATGATTTTTAAGAGCCGAAAAGAATATTACATAGTTTCTATGTATAAATACTACCATTTAACCTTATTTCTAGTCTTGATTGGAAAGTTTGATCAAAAGCCAAACTTTTAGCCCCGATTAGACTAAACTAGGCCTTATAAGAGCCGAATAGGAAACAAACATAGAGAAAAAGTGAATCTCAAGAGCCAGGAGTAGTAATACGTAGTTTCTATGTAAAATTACTTCCATTTAACTTTGTTTCAAGCATTAATGGAGAAGTTTGACCAAAAGACAAACTTTCTGCTTTGAATGGCCTAAACAACGCCCTATAAAAGCCGAGTAGGACCCAAATGGGTAGAAACGTGTTTCTTAAGATACGGGAGTAGCATTACATGCTTTCTAAGTACAAATAATACAAATAACCCTATTTCTAGCCCTAGTTGGGAAGTTTTACCAAAAGTTAAACTTTCAGCTTCACCGCACTAGGCCTTAAAGAGCCGAAAAGGGCCTAAACTAGGCCATATAAAAGCCGAATTTGGCTCAAACGGGGAGAAAACACGGTTCTTAAAGCCGGGATGGTAAGTTCCTATGTATAAATACTACCAATAACCTTATTTCTAGTTTTAATTGGGAAGTTTGACAAAAAGTCAAACTTTCAGCCCCGATTGGCCTGAATTAGGCCATATAAGAGCCGAATAAGGCCTAAACAAGGAGACATATGATATTCAAGAGCCGGGAGGGGTATTACATAGTTTCTATATATAAATACTATTAATTAAACTTATTTCTAGGCTTAATTGAAAGGTTTAACCAAAAGTCAAGCTTTCAACACCGATTTTGCCCGGACTGGGCATTATAAGAGACAAATGGGCCTAAACGGGGAGAAAATGTGATTTTCAAGAGTCAAGAGTGGTATTACATAGTTTCTACATACAAATACTACCAACTAACCTTATTTCTAGTTTTAATTGGGAAGTTTAATTAAAAATTAAACTTTCAGCCCTGATTAGTCAGAACTAAGCCTTATATAAGCCGAATAGGGCCAAAATGGGAAAAAACATGGTTTTCAAGAGCTACGAGTGGTATTACATAGTTTAATGTATAATTACTATCAATTAACCTTACTGTTAGTTTTAATTGGAAAGTTTGACCAAAAGTCAAACTTTCATCCCAATTGGCTTGAATTAGGCCTTATAAGAGCCGAATAGGGTCTAAACAGGAAGAAAACATGATTTTTAAGAGCCAGAAGTAGTATTACATAGTTTTTATGTACAAATACTATCAATTAACTTTATTTCAAGACTTAATTAGAAAGTTTGATCAAAAATTAAACTTTCAGCCCTGATTGGCATGCATTGGCCTATTTAGAGCCGAATAGGGCCCAAACAGGGAGAAAAAATTATTCTCAACAGCCAAAAATGGTAGTACATAGTTGCTATGTACAAACATTACAAGTGAACCTGATTTCTTGTCTTAATTGGGAGATTTGACCAAAACCCAAACTTTCAACCTCGGTAGTCATCTGGTCTTATATCAGAGCAAAATAGGGCTGAAATAGGGAGAAAATGTGATTTTTAAGAGCCTAGAGTAGTATTACATAGTTTTGTTTTCAACTTCTTCAATTAACCTTGTTTTTTTTATCCTAATTGGGAAGTTTGACTAAATGTCAAACTTTCAGCTGATTGGCTTGAACTAGGCCTTAAAAGAGCTCAATAGGGCCTAAACGAGGAGAAAACATAGTTTTCAAGAGCCGTGAGTGGTATTACATAGTTCAATGTATAATTACTACTAATTAAACTTAATTGGGGAGTTTGGCTAAAAGTCAAACTTTCAAGCCTGATTAGCCTGAACTAAGCCTTATAACAGCCGAATAGGGCTCAAACAGAGAGAACGTGATTTTCAAGGGTTAAGAGTGGAATTACAAAATTTCTATGTACAAATCTACCAATTTACCTTGTTTCTAGTATCATTGGGAAGTTTGACCAAATGTCACACTTTGGCACCGATTGGCCTAACTAGGCCCTATAAGAGCCGAGTAGGGCCAAAACGGGGAGAAAACGTGGCTCTCAAGAGTCAGGAATAGTATTACATAGTTTCTAATTATAATAACTAACAATTAATCTTGTTTCTAGTCTTAATTGGGAAGTTTGACCAAAAGTCAAATCAAACTTTCATCCTCGATCGGTCTGAAGTAGGCATATACGTGTCGAATAGGCCCAAACATGAAGAAAATAAGGTTCTCAAGAGTCGAGTATGGTATTACATAGTTTCTATGTACAAATCCTATCAATTGATAGTAACCTTTTTACGGGTCTTAATTGAGAAGTTTAACCAAAAGTAAAAGTTTCAACCCTGATTGGTCTGAACTAGGCCTTATAAGAGCCGAATAGGGCCTAAACAGGGAGAAAATATTGTTTTCAAGAGTCGTGAGTGGTATTACATTGTTTCTATGTACAAATATTATCAATTAAACTTATTTCTAGTTTTAATTTTGAAGTTTGACCAAAAGGCAAACTTTCAACCCCGATTGGCCTCAACAAGGCCTTATAAAAGCTGAAGAGTGAATAAACATAGGGATAACTTGGTTCTCAGGAGTTGGGTGTAGTGATACATAGTTTCCATGTATAAATACTATTAATTAAACTTATTTCTAGTCTTAATTGAAAAGTTTGATTAAAAGCCAAACTTTCAGCCCCGATTGGCCTAAATTAGGCCTTATAGGAGCCAAATAGGCAATAAATATGAGAAAAAGTGATTCTTAAGAGTCGGGAGTAATATAGTTTCTATGTACAATTACTTCCAATTAACCTTATTTCTAGTATTAATTGAGAAGTTTGAAAAAAGTCAAACTTTCGGCAATTAGCCTGAACTAGCCTTTATAAGAGCCGAGTAGGGCTCACATAGGGAGGAAACGTGATTTTCAAGAGCCGGGAGCAGTGTTATATAGTTCTATGTATAATTACTACAAATTAACCTCATTTCTGTCTTAATTGGGAAGTTTGACCAAAAGTCAAACTTTCATTCCTGATTAGTCTGAAGAAGTCATGTAAGAGGCAAATAGGGTCCAAACAGGGATAAAACATGGTTCTATAGAGCCGAGAGTGGTATTACATAGTTTCTATTTACAAATATTACCAATTAACCTTATTTCTAGTCTTATTTGAAAGTTTGACCAAAAGTCAAATTTTCAGTGTCGATTGGTCTAAACTAGGTCTTAGAAGAGACGAATAGGGCTAAATGGGGATAAAACATGATTTTCAAGAGCCATGAGTAGTATTACATAGTTTCTACGTATAAATACTATATATTAACTTTGTTTCTATTCTTAAGTGGCAAGTTTGACCAAAAGTCAAACTTCCAGTCCGATTGGCTTGGGTTAAGCCTTACAAGGGTTGAATGGGCCTAAACGAGGAGAAAACATGACTTTTAAGAGCCGGAAAGGATATTACATAGTTTCTGTATATAAATACTAACATTTAACCTTATTTCAAGTCTTGATTGGGAAGTTTGACCAAAAGCCAAACTTTCAGCCCCGATTGGACTAAACTAGGCCTTATAAGAGCCGAATAGGGAACAAACATGGAGAAAACGTGAATCTCAAGAGCCAGGAGTAGTAATACATAGTTTCTATGTTTAATTACATCCATTTAACCTTGTTTCAAGTATTAATTGAGAAGTTTGACCAAAAGTCAAACTTTTTGCCCTGATTGGCCTGAACAATGCCCTATAAAAGCCGAGTAGGGTTTAAATGGGGAGAAAATATGTTTCTCAAGATACGGGAGTATAATTACGCTTTCTAAGTATAAATAAGATGAATTAATCCTATTTCTAGCCTTAATTCGGAAGTTTGACTAAAAGTCAAACTTTCAGCTTCACCGCACTAGGCCTTAAGGAGCCGAAAAGGGCCTAAACTAGGCCATATAAAAGCAAAATAGGGCCCAAACTGGGAGAAAACACGATTCTTAAAGCCGGGATGGTAAGTATCTTTGTACAAATACTACCAATTAACCTTATTTCTAGTTTTAATTGGGAGTTTTGACAAAAAGTCAAACTTTCAGCCCCGATTGGCCTGAACTAGGCCATATAAGAGCCGAATAATGCCTAAATAAGGAGACAATATGTTATTCAAGATCCAGGAGTGGTATTACATAGTTTCTATATACAAATACTATTAATTAAACTTATTTCTAGTCTTAATTAAAAGGTTTAACCAAAAGTCAAGCTTTCAGCTCCGATTTGGCCCGAACTGGGCATTATAAAAGGCGAATAGGGCCTAAACGGGGAGAAAATTTTGATTTTCAAGAGTCAAGAGTGGTATTACATAGTTTCTATATACAAATACTACCAACTAACCTTATTTCAAGTCTTAATTGTGAAGTTTAATCAAAAATCAAAGTTTCAGCCCTGATTGGCCTGAACTAAGCCATATTAAGCCGAATAGGGCCAAAATAGGAAAAACCATGTTTCAAGAGTCATGAGTGGTATTACATAGTTTTAATGTACAATTACTATCAATTAACCTTACTATTAATTTTAATTGGAAATTTTGACCAAAAGTCAAACTTGGTCAAACTTTCATCCCGATTGGCTTGAACTAGGCTTATAAGAGCCGAATAGGGCCTAAACAGGGAGAAAACGTTATTTTTAAGAGCCAGAAGTGGTAATACATAGTTTTTATATACAAATACTATCAATTAACTTTATTTCAAGAATTAATTAGAAAATTTGATCAAAAATCAAACTTTCAGCCCTGATTGGCATGCATTGGCCTATTTAGAGCCGAATATGACCCAAATAGGGAGAAAAAATTATTCTCAACAGCCGAGAATGGTAGTACATAGTTGCTATGTACAAACATTACTAGTGAACCTGATTTCTTGTCTTAATTGGGAGATTTGACCAAAAGTCAAACTTTCAACGTCGGTAGGCTTCTGGTATTATATAAGAGCAAAATAGGGCAGAAACAGGGAGAAAATGTGATTTTTAAGAGCCTGGAGTAGTATTACATAGTTTTATTTTCAACTTCTTCAATTAACCTTGTTTTTTATTCTAATTGGGAAGTTTGACCAAATGTCAAACTTTCAGCTCATTGGCTTAAACTAGGTCTTAAAAGAGTTCAATAGGGCTTAAACGAGGAGAAAACATAGTTTTCAAGAGCCTTAAGTGGCATTACATAGTTCAATATATAATTACTATTAATTAAACTTGTTTCTAGTTTTAATTGAGGAGTTTGGCTAAAAGTCAAACTTTCAAGCCTGATTGGCCTGAACTAAGCCTTATAACAGCCGAATAGAGCCCAAACAGAGAGAAAACGTGATTTTAAAGGGTTGAGAGTGGAATTACAAAATTTCTATGTACAAATCTACCAATTTACCTTATTTCTAGTATCATTGGGGAGTTTGACCAAATGTCAAAACTTTGGCACCGATTGGCCTAACTAGGCCTTATAAGAGCCGAGTAGGGCCAAAACGGGGAGAAAATGTGGCTCTCAAGAGTCAGGAGTAGTATTACATAGTTTCTAATTACAATAACTACCAATTAACCTTGTTTCTAGTCTTAATTGGGAAGTTTGACCAAAAGTCAAATCAAACTTTCATCCTCGATCGGTCTGAAGAAGGCATATAAGAGTCGAATAGGCGAAAACATGAAGAAAATAGGGTTCTCAAGAGTCGAGTATGGTATTACATAGTTTCTATGTACAAATCCTATCAATTAACCTTTTTACTGGTCTTAATTGAGAAGTTTAACTAAAAGTTAAAATTTCAACCCCGATTGGTCTGAATTAGGCCTTATAAGAGCCGAATAGGGCCTAAACGGGGAGAAAACATTATTTTCAAGAGTCGTGAGTAGTATTACATAGTTTCTGTGTACAAATACTATCAATTAAACATATTTCTAGTTTTAATTTGGAAGTTTGACTAAAAGCCAAACTTTCAACCCCGATTGGCCTCAACAAGGCCTTATAAGAGCTGAAGAGTGAATAAACATAGGGAATACTTGGTTCTAAAGAGTTGAGTGTAGTGTTACATAGTTTCCATGTAAAAATACTATTAATTAAACTTATTTCTAGTCTTAATTGGAAAGTTTAACTAAAAGCTAAACTTCAGCCCTGATTGTCCTAAATTAGGCCTTATAGGAGCCGAATAGGGAACAAACATGGGGAAAAGTGGTTCTCAAGAGTCGGGAGTAACATAGTTTCTATGTACAAATACTTTCAATTAACCTTGTTTTTTGTATTAATTAGGAAGTTTGATAAAAAGTCAAACTTTCAGCAATTGGCCTGAACTAGGCCTTATATGAGCCAAGTAGGGCCCACACGGGGAGGAAACGTGGTTCTCAAGAGCCGGGAGTAGTGTTATATAGTTCTATGTATAATTACAACAAATTAACCTCATTTCTAGTCTTAATTGGAAAGTTTGACCAAGAGTCAAACTTTCATCCCTGATTAGGCTGAAGAAGCTATTAAGAGCCAAATATGGCCCAAACGGGGAGAAAATATGATTCTCAAGAGCCGAGAGTGGTATTACATAGTTTCTATATACAAATCTATATAGATTAACCTTATTCCTAGTCTTATTTGGAAGTTTGACTAAAAGTCAAATTTTCAGTGTTGATTGGTCTAAACTAGGTCTTGGAAGAGACGAATAGGGCCAAATGGGGGAGAAAACGTGATTTTCAAGAATCATGAGTAGCTTGACCAAAAAGCCAAACTTTCAAGAGCTGGGGGTAGTATTACATAGTTTCTATGTACAAATACTATCAATTAAATTTATTTCTAGTTTTAATTTAGAAGTTTGACCAAAAGCTAAACTTTCAACCCCGATTGGCCTCAACAAGGCCTTATAAGAGCCGAAGAGTGAACAAACATGGGGATAACTTGGTTCTCAAGAGTTGGGTGTAGTGTTACATAGTTTCTATATATAAATACTATTAATTAAACTTATTTCAAGTCTTAATTGGAAAGTTTGACTAAAAGCAAAACTTTCAGCCCCGATTGGCCTAAATTAGGCTTTATAGGAGTCGAATGTGGTTCTTTTGAGCCGAGAGTATTATTACATAGTTTTCATGTACAATTACTTCCAATTAACCTTATTTCTGGTATTAATTTATAAGTTTCAACCATGACTGGCCTGAACTAGGCCTCATAAGAGCGAAGTAGGGCCAAAACGGGGAGAAACGTGGTTCTCAAGAGAAGAGAGTAGTATTAAATAATTTCTGTATATAATTACTACCAATTAACCTTATTTCTTGTCTTAATTGGGAAGTTTGATCAAAAGTCAAACTTTCAGTACCGACTGGCCTGAAGTAGGCCTTATATGAGCCAAATAGGGCCTAAATAGGGAGACAATGTTTTTAAGAGCCGGGAGTGATGTATAATTTCTATGTACAAATATTATCAATTAAGCATATTTCTAGAATTAATTGTGATGTTTGACCAAAAGCCAAATTTTCAGGCCCGATTGGACTAAACTAAGCCTTATAAGTGCCGAACAGGAAACAACCATAGGGAAACGTGGTTCTCAGGAGCCGGAAGTAGTATTACATATTTTATATATTCAATTACTACCAATTAACCTTGTTTCTGGTCTTATTTGAAAAGTTTGATAAAAAGTCAAACTTCCATTCCTGATTCGCCTAACCTAGGCCATATATAAGAGCCGAAAAGAGCCTAAACAGGGAAAAAACATGATTTTCAAAAGTCAGAAGTGGTATTACAAAGTTTCAATATATTATTACTTCCAATTAAACTTGTTTATAGGATCATTTGGGAAGTTTGACCAAAAGTCAAACTTTCATTCCAGATTGGCCTAAACTAGGACATATAAGAGGCGAATAGAGTCCAAATGGGGAGAAAACGAGGTTCTTAAGGGCCAGGAGTGGTATTACATAGTTTCTATGTACAAATACTATCAATTAACCTTATTTCTAGTTTTAATTGGGAAGCTTGACAAAAGCCAGACTTTTGGCCTTGATTGGCCTAAACCTGGCCTTAGTAGGGCCCAAACAGAGAAAATTATGGTTCTAAAGAGCCGGGAGTGGTATGACATAGTTTCTATTTACAAATACTATTAATTAACCTTATTTCTAGTCTTAATAGGAAAGTTTGAATAAAAATCAAACTTTCAGCATCGATTGGCCTAAACTTAGCCTTTTAAGAGTCGAATAGGAAATAAACATGGGGAAGTGTGATTTTCAAGAGCCGGGAGCAGTATTACATTGTTTATATAGACAATTTTTACTAATTAACCTTGTTTCTAGTCTTACTTGGGAAGTCTAAACAAAAGCCAAACTTCGTCCCTGATTGGTTTGAACTGACCTTATTAGAGCCAAGTAGGACCTAAACCGGGGGTAAACGTGATTTTTAGGAGCTGGGAGTGATATTACATAGTCTCTATATACAAATACTATCAATTAACCTTATTTCTAGTCTTAATTGGATAATTTAACTAAAAGTCAAACTTTCATCCCCGATTGGGCTAAACTAGGTCATATAAGAACTGAATATGTCCAAATTAGTAGAAGACGTATTTCTCTTGAGCCGACATTGGTATTACATAGTTCTATATAAATATACTACTAATTAATCTTATATGAGCCGAATAGTGTTAATTGAAAAGTTTGACCAAAAGTAACTTTCAGTCTCGATTTGCCGAACTAGTCCATATGAGAGCGAAATAGGGCCTAAACGGAAAGAAAACGTAGTTTTAAAGAGCCGTGAGTGGTATTGCATAGTTTTTATGTACAAATACTACCAATTAACATTTATTTTAGTGTTAATTAAAAAGTTTGACTAAAAGTCAAACTTTCAGCCCCAAGTAGCCTGAATTAGGCCTTATAAGAGCCGAATAGGGCCCAAACGGGGAGAAAAAATTGTTTTCAAGAGCTGGGAGTAGTATTTCATAGTTTCTTTGTACAAATATTACTAATTAACCTTATTCCTAGTCTTAATTGGGAACGTTGACCAAAAGTCAAACTTTCAACTCTGATTGGCCTGAACTTGGCCTTATATAAGAGCCAAATAGGGCCCAAACGGTAGAAAAACGTAGTTTTCAAGAGACAAAAGTGGTATTCATAGTTCTACTTTTAACTTCTTCTAATTAACCTTGTCTCTACTCTTAAAATGAGAAGTTTGACCGAAAGTCAAATTTGCAGCCCCGATTGGCTTGAAGTAGGCTTTATAAGAGCAGAATAGGGAAAAACATGATTTTCAAGAGCCGGGAGTGGTATTACATAGTTTCTATGTACAAATACTACCAATTTACCTTATTTCAAGTCTTAATTTAAAAGTTCAATCAAATTCAAACTTTCACCCACGATTTGCCAGAACAAGGCCTTATAAGAGCCGAATAAGGCCCAAACAGGAGAAAACATTATTTTCAAGAGCTTAGAGATATTATATAGTTTTTAAGTACAAATACTACTAATTAATCTTATTTTGAGTCTTAATTGAGAAGTTTAACCAAAAGTCAAACTTTCAACCCCTATTGGCCTGAACTATGCCTCATAAAAACTGAATAGAGAATAAATATGGGGAAAACGTGGTGGAGTAGCTTTACATAGTTTCTATGTATAAATAAAATTAACCTTATTTCTAGTCTAAACTAAAAAGTTTTACCAAAAGTCAAAATTTCATCCCTGATTGGCCTGAATTAGGCCTTATAAGAGTCGAATAGGGAACAAGCATGGGGAAAGTATGGTTTTCAAGAGCTGAGAATAGTATTACATATTATTTTATATGTATAATTACTACAAATTAACCTTGTTTCTAGTCTTAATTGGGCAGTTTGACCAAAAGTCAGACTGTCATCCTCGATTGGCCTGAACTAGGCTATATAAGAGCCGAATAGGGCCCAAACGAGTAAAAAATGTAGTTCTTATGAGCCGAGAGTGGTGTTACATAGTGTCTATGTACAAATACTACCAATTAACTTTATTTCTTGCCTTAACTAGGAAGTTTGACCAAAAGTCAAACTTTCAGCCCAGATTGGCTTGAATTAGGCCTTATAAGAGTCGAATAGGGCCTAAACGGGGAGAAAACGTGATTTTCATTAGTCGAGCGTGGTATTAAATAGTTTCTATATACAAATAATACCAATTACCCTTATTTCTAGTCTTTATTGAGAAGTTTGACCAAAAGCTAAGCTTTCAAGCCAATTGGCCTAAACTAGGCCTAAAGAGCCGAATAGGGAACAAATACGGGGAAAACGTGATTTGAAAGTACCGGGAGTAGTATTACATAGTTTCTACGTATAATTATTACAAATTAACCTTATTTCTAATCTTAATTGGGAAGTTTGACCAAAATTCAAACTTTTATTCCCGATTGACCTAAACTAGGTCATATCAGGGCCGAATAGGTCTCAACCGGGTAGAAAACATGGTTCTCATGATCTGAGAGTGGTGTTACATAGTTTCTATGTACCAATACTATCAATTAACCTTATTTATAGTCTTAATTTGAAAGTTTGACCAAAAATCAAACTTTTAACCCCGATTGACTAGAATTAGGCCCTATAAGAGCCGAATAGGGTTTAAACGAGAAGAAAATATGGTTTTCAAGAGCCGTGAGTTTTATTACATAGTTTCTTTGTATAATTACTATTAATTATCCTTATTTCTAATTTTAATCAGGAAGTTTGACCAAAAGTCAAGCTTAAAGCCCAGAATGGCCTGAAACTAAGCTGATAAGAGCTGAAAAGAGCCTAAACAAGGAGAAAACATTAATTTCAAGAACCAGAGTGGTATTACATAGTTTCTATGTAAAAATACTACCTATTAACCATATTTCTCGTCTTCATTGAGAAGTTAAGCAGAAGTCAAACTTTCAACCGTAATTGTCTTGAATTAGGCCTTATAAGAACCGAATGGGGCCCGAATGGGAAGAACAAACTATTCTCAATAGCCGGAGTGGTATTACATAGTTTTTTATATACAAACATTACTAATTAAATATATTTCTAGTCTTAATTAGGAAGTTTAAACTAAAGTCAAACTTTCAACCCTGATTGTCCAGAATTTGGCAGTATATGAGAGCAAAATAAGGTAACGAGGAGAAATTGTGATTTTCATGGGTCAGGAATGGTATTACATAGTTTCTATATGAAAAATACTATCAATTAAACTTATTTCTAGTCTTAATCAGAAAGTTTCTCTAAAAGTCAAACTTTCAACTCCGATTTGGCCTGTATTAGGCTTATAAAAGTTGATAGGGCCTAAACGGGGGGAAAACATGATTATAAAAAGCTGCGACTGGTATTAAATTGTTTTTATGTACAAATACTATCAATTAAGCCTATTTCTAGTCTTAATTAGAAAGTTCACCAAAAGCCAAATTTTCAACCCTGATTAGCCTAAACTAACCCTTATAAGAGCCAAATAGGAAATAAACATGCGGAAAACGTGATTCTCCAAAGTTGCGAGTAGTTTTTATAGTTTCTATATATAATTACTTCCAATTAACCTTGTTCCTATTATTAATTGCGAAGTTTGACAAAAAGTCAAACTTTCGGCCTTAATTGGCCTAAACTAGGCCTTAGAGCCAACTTAGGGCTTAAACAGGGAGAAAACGTTGTTATCATAAGCCGAGAATACTCTCACATAGTTTCTTTGTGTAATTACTACAAACTAACCGTGTTTCTATAGTCTTATCTAGGAAGTTCAACTAAGATTCAAACTTTCAGTCCCGATTGGCCGGAACTAGGGCACATAAGAGCCGAATAGGGCCCAAATGGGAAGAAAATGTAGTTCTCGAGAGCCAGGAGTGGTATTACATAGTTTCTATGTACAAATACTACCAATTTACCTTATTTCTAGTCTTAATTTAAAAGTTCCATAAAATTCAAACTTTCACCCACGATTTGCCTGAATTAGGCCTTATAAGAGCCGAATAAGGCACAAACAGGAGAAAACATGATTTTCAAGAGCTTAGAGATATTACATAGTTTTTAAGTACAAATACTACTAATTATCCTTATTTTGAGTCTTAATTGGGTATTTTAACCAAAAGTCAAACTTTCAGCCCCTATTGGCCTGAACTATGCCTCATAAAAGCCGAATAAGGAATAAACATGGGGAAAACATGGTGGAGTAGTTTTACATAGTTTCTATGTACAAATACAATTAACCTTATTTCTAGTCTTAACTAAAAAGTTTAACCAAAGTTAAAATTTCATCCCCGATTGGCCTGAATTAGGCCTTATAAGAGTCAAATAGGGAACAAGCACGGGGTAAGTATGGTTTTCAAGAGCTGGGAGTAGTATTACATATTATTTTATATGTATAATTACTACAAATTAACCTTGTTTCTAGTCTTAATTGGGTAGTTTGACCAAAAGTCAGACTGCCATCCTCGATTGGCCTGAACTAAGCTATATAAGAGCCGAATAGGGCCCAAACGAGTAGAAAATGTGGTTCTTATGAGCCGAGAGTGGTGTTACATAGTGTCTATGTACAAATACTACCAAATTAACTTTATTTCTTGCCTTAGCTGGGAAGTTTGACCAAAAGTCAAACTTTCAGCCCAGATTGGCCTGAATTAGGCCTTATAAGAGTCGAATAGGGCCTAAACGGGGAGAAAACGTGATTTTCATTGGTCGAGCGTGGTATTACATAGTTTCTATATACAAATAATACCAATTACCAATTACCCTGATTTTCATTGGCTAAGCTTTCAAACCAATTGGCCTGAACTAGGCCTTATAAGAGCCGAATAGGGCCCAAATAGAGAGAAAATGTGATTTTCATGGGTTAAGAGTGGAATCACCAAATTTCTATGTATAAATCTACCAATTTACCTTGTTCTAGTATTATTGGGAAGTTTGACCAAATGTCAAACTTTGGCACCGATTGGCCTAACTAGGCCTTATAAGAGCCTAGTAGGGCCAAAACGGGGAGAAAACGTGGCTCTCAAGAGTCAGGAATAGTATTACATAGTTTCTAATTATAATAACTACCAATTAACCTTGTTTCTAGTCTTAATTGGGAAGTTTGACCAAAAGTCAAATCAAACTTTCATCCTCGATCGGTCTGAAGTAGGCATATAAGAGTCGAATAGGCCAAACATGGAGAAAATAGGGTTCTCAAGAGTCGAGTATGGTACTACATAGTTTTTATGCACAAATCCTATCAATTGATAGTAACCTTTTTACGGGTCTTAATTGAGAAGTTTAACCAAAAGTCAAACTTTCAACCCTGATTGGTCTGAACTAGGCCTTATAAGAGCCGATTAGGGCCTAAACAGGGAGAAAATATTGTTTTCAAGAGTCGTGAGTGGTATTACATAGTTTCTATGTACAAATATTATCAATTAAACTTATTTCTAGTTTTAATTTGAAAGTTTGACCAAAAGCCAAACTTTCAACCCCGATTGGCCTCAACAAGGCCTTATAAAAGCTGAAGAGTGAATAAACATAGGGATAATTTGGTTCTCAGGAGTTGGGTGTAGTGATACATAGTTTCCATGTATAAGTACTATTAATTAAACTTATTTCTAGTCTAAATTAAACAGTTTAATTAAAAGCCAAACTTTCAGCCCCGATTGGCCTAAATTAGGCCTCATAGGAGCCAAATAGGCAACAAACATGGGAAAAAGTGATTCTCAAGAGTCGGGAGTAACATAGTTTCTACGTACAATTACTTTCAATTAACCTTAACTCTAGTATTAATCGGCAAGTTTGAAAAAAGTTAAACTTTCGGCAATTGGCCTGAACTAGGCCTTATAAGAGCCGACTAGGGCCCACATAGGGAGGAAACGTGGTTCTCAAGACCCGGGAGTAGTGCTATATAGTTATATATATAATTACAACAAATTAACCTTATTTCTAGTCTTAATTGGGAAGTTTGACCAAAAGTCAAACTTTCATCCCTAATTAGCCTAAAGAAGTCATATAAGAGGTAAATAGGGTCCAAACAGGGAGAAAACATGGTTCTCAAGAGCCGAGAGTGGTATTACATAGTTTCTATATACAAATATTACCAATTAACCTTATTCCTAGTCTTATTTTGGAAGTTTGAGCAAAAGTCAAATTTTCAGTGTCGATTGGTCTAAACTAGGTCTTAGAAGAGACGAATAGGGCCAAATGGGGAGAAAACGTGATTTTCAAGAGCCATGAGTAGTATTACATAGTTTCAATGTATAAATACTACATATTAACTTTCTTTCTATTCTTAATTGGCAAGTTTGACAAAAAGTCAAACTTCCAGTCCGATTGGCTTGGGTTAAGCCTTACAAGGTTGAATGGGCCTAAACGAGGAGAAAACATGATTTTTAAGAGCCGAAAAGGATATTACATAGTTTCTGTGTATAAATACTACCATTTTACCTTGTATCTAATGTTGATTGGGAAGTTTGACCAAAAGCCAAACTTTCAGCCCGATTGGACTAAACTAGGCCTCATAAGAGCCGAATAGGGAACAAACATGGAGAAAACGTGAATCTCAAGAGCCAGGAGTAGTAATACATAGTTTCTATGTTTAATTACTTCCATTTAACCTTGTTTCAAGTATTAATTGAGAAGTTTGACCAAAAGTCAAACTTTCTGCCCAGATTGGCCTGAACAATACCCTATAATAGCCGAGTAGGGCCCAAATGAGGAGAAAATATGTTTCTCAAGATGCGGGAGTAGCATTACGCTTTCTCAGTACAAATAATACAAATTAACCCTATTTCTAGCCTTAATTGGGAAGTTTGACTAAGAGTCAAACTTTCAGCTTCACCGCACTAGGTCTTAAGGAGCCAAAAAGGGCCTAAACTAGGCCATATAAAAGCCAAATAGGGCCCAAACGGGGAGAAAACACGATTCTTAAAGCCGAGATGGTAAGTTTCTATGTGCAAATACTACCAATTAACCTTATTTCTTGTTTTAATTGGGAAGTTTGACAGAAAGTCAAACTTTAAACCCCGATTGGCCTGAACTAGGCCATATAAGAGCTGAATAAGGCCTAAACAAGGAGACAATATGATATTCAAGAGCCGGGAGTGGTATTACATAGTTTCTATATACAAATACTATTAATTAAACTTATTTCTAGTCTTAATTGAAAGGTTTAACCATAAGTCAAGCTTTCAGCCCCGATTTGGCCCGAACTGGGCATTAAAAGAGACGAATAGGGCCTAAATGGGGAGAAAATGTGATTTTCAAGAATCGAGAGTGGTATTACATAGTTTTTATATACAAATACTACCAACTAACCTTATTTCTAGTCTTAATTGGGAAGTTTAATAAAAAAATCAAACTTTCAGCCCTGATTGGCCTAAAACTAAGCTTTATATAAGTCAAATAGGACCAAAATAGGAAAAAACATGATTTTCAAGAGTCATGAGTGGTATTACATAGTTTTAATGTACAATTACTATCAATTAACCTTATTATTCATTTTAATTGGAAAGTTTGACCAAAAGTCAAATTTTCATCCCGATTGGCTTGAACTAAGCTTATAAGAGCCGAATAGAGCCAAAAAATAGGGAGAAAATCTGATTTTTAAGAGCCAAAAGTAGTATTACATAATTTTTATATACAAATACTATCAATTAACATTATTTCTAGTCTTAATTAAAAAATTTAATCAAAATCAAACTTTCAGCCCTGATTGGCATGAATTAGGCCTATTTAGAGCTGAATAGGGCCCAAACAGTGAGAAAAACTCAATAGCCGGGAGTAGTAGTACATTGTTGTATGTACAAACATTACTGGTGAACCTTATTTCTTGTATTAATTAGGAGATTTGACTAAAAGTCAAACTTTTAACCCCGGCAGGCCTGAATCTGGTCTTATATAAGAGCAAAATAGGACTGAAATAGGGAGAAAATGTGGTTTTTAGTTTTATTTTCAATTTCTTTAGTTAACCTTGTTTCTGATCCTAATTGGGAAGTTTGACCAAAATGTCAAATTTCAGCTGATTGGCCTGACCTTGGTCTTAAAAGAGCTCAATAGGGCCCAAACAGGGAGAAAACTTAATTTTCAAGAGCCTTGAGTGGTATTACATAGTTCAATATATAATTACTATTAATTAAACATGTTTTTAGTTTTAATTGGGAAGTTTGGCTAAAAGTCAAACTTTCATCCCCGATTGGCCTGAACTAAGCCTTATTAAGAGCCGAATAGGGCCTAAACAGAGAGAAAACGTGATTTTCAAGGGTTGGGAGTGGTATTACATAGTTTCTATGTACAAATACTATCAATTAACCTTATTTTTAATTTAATTGGGAAGTTTGACAAAAGCCAGACTTTTGGCCTTGATTGGCCTAAACGTGGTCTTAGTAGGGCCCAAATAGGGAAAAACATGGTTCTTAAGAGCCGGGAGTGGTATGACATAGTTTCTATTTACAAATACTATTAATTAACCTTATTTCTAGTCTTAATAGGTAAGTTTAAACAAAAGTCAAACTTTCAGCATCGATTGGCCTAAACTTAGCCTTTTAAGAGTCGAATAGGGAATTAACATGGGGAATACGTGGTTTTCAAGAACCGGGAGCAGTATTATATTGTTTATATGAACATTTTTTACTAATTAACCTTATTTCTAGTCTTACTTGGGAAGTCTGAACAAAAGCCAAACTTCGTCCCTGATTGGCTTGAACTGACCTTATTAGAGCCAAGTAGGGCCTAAACGGGGGGGGGGGGGTTAAACGTGATTTTCAGGAGCTGGGAGTGATATTACATAGTCTCTATATACAAATACTATCAATTAACCTTATTTCTAGTCTTAATTGGACAATTAAACTAAAAGTCAAACTTTCATCCCCGATTGGCCTAAACTAGGTCATATAAGAACCGAATAGGTCCAAATTAGTAGAAGACGTAATTCTCTTGAGCCAGCAGTGGTGTTACATAGTTTCTATATAAATATACTACTAATTAATCTTATATGACCCGAATAGTGTTAATTGAAAAGTTTGACCAAAAGTAACTTTCAGTCTCGATTGGCCGAACTAGTCCATATGAGAGCGAAATTGGACCTAAACGGAAAGAAAACGTAGTTTTAAAGAGCCGTGAGTGGTATTGAATAGTTTTTATGTACAAATACTACCAATTAACCTTTATTTTAGTCTTAATTAAAAAGTTTGACTAAAAGTCAAACTTTCAGCCCCGAGTAGCCTGAATTAGGCGTTATAAGAGCCGAATAGGGCCCAAACAATAGAAAAACGTAGTTCTCAAGAGCCGAAAGTGGTATTCATAGTTCTACTTTTAACTTCTTCTAATTAACCTTGTTTCTACTCTTAAAATGAGAAGTTTGACCAAAAGTCAAACTTTCAGCCCCGATTGGCTTGAGGTAGGCTTTATAAGAGCCGAATAGGGAACAAGCATGGGGAAAGTATGGTTTTCAAGTGCTGGGAGTAGTATTACATATTATTTTATATATATAATTACTACAAATTAACCTTACTTCTTATCTTAATTGGATAGTTTGATCAAAAGTCAGACTGTCATCCTCAATTGGCCTGAACTAGGCTATATAAGAGCCGAATAGGGCCACGAGTAGAAAATGTGGTTCTTATGAGCCGAGAGTGGTGTTACAAACTGTCTATTTACAAATACTACCAATTAAGTTTATTTCTTGCCTTAACAGGAAAGTTACCAGTCAAACTTTCAGCCCAGATTGGCCTGAATTAGGCCTTATAAGAGTCGAATAGGGCCTAAACGGGGAGAAAACGTGATTTTCATTGGCCGAGCGTAGTATTACATAGTTTCTATATACAAACAATACCAATTATCCTTATTTCTGGTCTTTATTGAGAAGGTTGACCAAAAGCTAAGCTTTCAAGCCAATTGGCCTGAACTAGGCCTTATAAGAGCCGAATAGGGAATAAATACGGAGAAAACGTGTTTGAAAGTATCGGGAGTAGTATTACAAATTAACCTTATTTCTAATCTTAATTGGGAAGTTTGACCAAAATTCAAACTTTTATTCCCGATTGGCCTAAACTAGGTCATATCAGGGCCGAATAGGTCCCAACCGGGTAGAAAACATGGTTCTCATCATCTGAGAGTGGTGTTACATAGTTTCTATGTACTAATACTCTCAGTTAACCTTACTTATAGTCTTAATTTGTAAGTTTGACCAAAAATCAAACTTTTAACCCCGATTGACCAGAATTAGACCCTATAAGACCCGAATAGGGCTTAAACGAGAAGAAAATATGGTTTTCAAGAGCCGTGAGTTTTATTACATAGTTTCTATGTACAATTACTATTAATTATCCTTATTTCTAATCTTAATCAGGAAGTTTGACCAAAAGTCAAGCTTAAAGCCCAGAATGGCCTGAAACTAAGCTTATAAGATCTGAAAATAGCCTAACAGGGAGAAAACATTAAATTCAAGAACCGAGAGTGGTATTACATAGTTTCTATGTACAAATACTACCTATTAACCTTATTCTAGTCTTCATTGAGAAGTAGACCAGAAGTCAAACTTTCAACCGCAATTGTCTTGAATTAGGCCTTATAAGAGCCGAATGGGGCCCAAATAGGAAGAACAACCTGTTCTCAATAGCCAGGAGTGGTACTACATAGTTTTTATATACAAATATCTAATTAAACATATTTCTAGTCTTCATTAGGAAGTTTGTACTAAAGTCAAACTTTCAGCCTAGATTGTCCAGAATTTGGCAGTGTATGAGAGCAAAATAAGGTAACGAGGGTAATTGTGATTTTCATGGGCCAGGAATGGTGTTACATAGTTTCTATGTGAAGAATACTATCAATTAAACTTATTTCTAGTCTTAATCAGAAAGTTTCTCTTAAAGTCAAACTTTCAACCCCGATTTGGCCTGTATTAGCCTATAAGAGTTCATAGGGCCTAAACGGGGGGGGGGGGGGGGGGGACGGAACATGATTTTAAAAAGCCGCGAGTGGTATTACATTGTTTCTATGTACAAATACTATCAATTAAGCCTATTTCTAGTCTTAATTAGAAAGTTCACTAAAAGCCAATTTTCAGCCCCGATTGGCCTAAACTAAGCCTTATAAGAGCCAAATAGGGAATAAACATGCGGAAGCGTGATTCTCAAAAGTTGGGAGTAGTTTTATAGTTTTTATATATAATTACTTCCAATTAACCTTGTTCCTTTTATTAATTGCGAAGTTTGACAAAAAGTCAAACTTTCGGCCTTAATTGGCCTAATTAGGCCTTATAAAAGCCGAGTTAGTGCTTAAACAGGGAGAAAACGTTGTTATCATAAACCGAGAAATAGTCTCACATAGTTTCTTTGTGCAATTGCTACAAACTAACCGTGTTTCTATAGTCTTATCTAGGAAGTTCAACTAAGATTTAAACTTTCAGTCCCGATTGGCCGGAACTAGGGCACATAAAGCCGAATAGGGCCAAATGGGAAGAAAATGTAGTTCTCGAGAGCCAAGAGTGGTATTACATAGTTTCTATATACAGATACTACCAATTAACGTTGTTTCTAATCTTAATTAGGAGTTTATCCAAAATTCAAACTTTCATCCCGATTGGCCTGGATTAGGCCATATATAGTCAAATAGGACCTAAACGGGGTGAAAACATGATTTTCAAGAGTCGGGAGTGGTATTACATAGTTTTTATCTACAAACACTATCAATAAACTTATTTTTAGTCTTAATTGAAAATTTTGACCAAAACGTTTAGTCTCAATTTAGCTTGATTTACCTTATAATAGACGAATAGTTCCAAAACGGGAAAAAAAAAAGTGATTTTTCAATAGCCGAGAGTGGTAATACATAGTTTATATGTACGGAGGACTATCACTTAAACTTATTTTTAGTCTTAATGGAAAGTTTTCACAATAGCCAAACTTTCTGCCCCGATTGGCCTAAACTAAGCCTTATAAGAACCAAATAAGGAATAAATATGGAGAAAATGTGATTTTCATAGCCGGGAGTAGTATTACAAAGTTTCTATGCATAATTATTACTAATAATCTTGCTTCGGGTCTTAAATCTGGATGTTTAACAAAAAGTCAAACTTCCAGCCCCGATTGACCTGAACTAGACCATATGAGAGTCGAATAGGGAACAAACATAGGGAAAATATGATTCTCAAGACTCGAGAGAAGTATTACATAGTTTTTATGTACAAATACTATTAGTTAAACTTATTTCTAGTCTTAATTAGGAAGTTGACCCAAAACCAAACTTTCAGCCCTTTTGGCCTAACTAGGTTTTATTGGGCCGAATAAGGAACAAACATAGGAAAAACGTGGTTCTCAAGAATTGGGAGTTGTATTACATAGTTTTTATGTATAATTACCTCCAATTAACTTTGTTCTAATATTAATTGGGAAGTTTGACAACAGTTAATTTTCAGCCCTGATTGGCCTGAAATAGACCTTATAAGAGCTAAGTAGGGCCAAACGGGGAGAAAACATGGTGCTTAAGAGCCGAGATATTATAACATAGTTTCTATGACAATTACTACAAATAACCTTGTTTCTAGTCTTAATTAGAAAGTTTGACCAAAAGTCAAACGTTCATTCCCGATTGGCCGAACAGCCATATAAGAGCCAAATAAGGCCCCAAAAGGGGAGAAAATTGGTTTTTAAGAGCCGGAGTTGTATTACGTTATTTCTATACACAAATGCAACCAGTTAACCTTATTTCTAGCCTAATTTGGGAGTTTGACCAAAAGTCAAACTCTCAGCCCCGATTTGTTTGAACTAGGCCTTATAAGAGAATAAAACCTAAAAGGGAAGAAAACATTATTTCAAGAGCCGTTAGCGGTATTATATAGTTTCTATATACCAATTAACCTTGTTTTCTAGTCTTAATTACAAAGTTTGCCAAAGTCCAACTTTCAGCCCAGATTGGCTTGAATTAGGTCTTATAAGAGTTGATATGGCCTAAACAGGGAGAAAACGTGATTTTTAAGAGCCGGGAGTGGTATTGCATAGTTTTGATGTACAAATATTATCTATTAAATTTATTTCTGATCTTAATTTTGAAATTTAACCTAAATGCCAAATTTTCAACCCTGATTGCACTTGACTAGGCCTTATAAGAGCCGAATAGGGAAAAACTAGGGAAACGTGGTTCTCAAGATTCGGGGTAGTATTATATTATTTCTATGTACAAATACATCCAATTAATCTTGCTTTTAGTATTAAATGCAAAATTTGATCAAAAATCAAACTTCCAGCCCTGATGGCCTGAACTAGGCCTTAGAAGAGTCGAGTAGGGTCCAAACAAGACGAAAATGTGGTCTCAAGAGCCAGGTGCAATATTACATAGTTTTCATGTACAATTACTACCATTAACCTTGTTTACAGTGTTAATTAGAATGATTAACAAAAAGTCAAACTTTCATCCCTGATTGGTTTGAATTATGACATATAAGAGAGCCCAATGGGGATAAAACGTGGTTCTCAAGAGCCAGGAATAGTAACATAGTTTTTATATTTAAATACGACCAATTAATATTATTTCTAGTCTTAATTGAGAAGTTTACCCAAGAGTCAAACTTTCAGCTCCGATTGGCCTGAATTACGCCTTATAAACAGCCGAATAGGGCCTAAACGGGGAGAAAACGAAGTTTTCAAGGGCCGTGGATGGTATTACACCTTTTCTATATATCAAAAACTACCATTAACCTTCTTTCTTGTTGTACTTAAGAAGTTTAACCAAAAATTAAAATTTTATCCCGATTGGCCTAAACTGGCCATATAAGAACCAAATAGGACGTAAAAGGGGAGAAAGCATGGTTCATAAGAGCCGAGAGTTGTATAACATAATTTCTAAGTACAAATACTACTAATTTACCGTTTTCTAGTCATAATCAGCAAGTTTGACCGAAGTTCAAACTTTCAGCCTCGATTGACCTGAACTCGGCTATATAAGAGCCAAATAAAAAATAAACATAAGAAAAACGTAGTATTCAAGATATAAGAATAATTATGAAATTTCTATGTATAAATACTAAATTAATTCCTTATTTCGAGTCTTAATTAGAAAGTTTGACCAAAAGCAAAACTTTCCGCCTTAATTGGCCCAAAAGTCAAACTTCCTTATAAGTGCCAAGTAGGGCCCAAACAGGGAGAAAACGTGGTTCTCAAGAGGCAGGAGAGTGTTACATAGTTTATATGCATAATTACTACCAATTAACCTTGCTACATGTTTAATTAGGAAGTTTGACTAAAAAATCAACTTTCATTCCCGATTGGCTTGAACTAGGCCATATTGGAGCTGAATAGGGCCAGAATGGGGAGAAATCGTGATTTTTAAGAGCCGGAGTTGTATTACATAGTTTTTATGTATAATACTATCAACTAAACTTATTTCTAGTCTTAATTTGAAAGTTTAACCAAAAGTTAATTTTCAGCACCGATTGCCTGAACTCGGCTTAAGAGCCAAATATGGCCTAAATGGGGAGAAAATTTGATTTTCAAGTGTCGGAAGTGGTATTACATAGTTTCTAGTTCTAATTGGGAAGTTTGATAAAAGGTCAAACTTTTATTCCTGATTGGCGTGACAAGCTATATTAAAAGCTGAATATGGCCTAACATGGAGAAAACACACGATTTTCAAAAGCAAGGAGTGGTATTACATAGTTTTACATACAATTACTACTAATTAAACTTGTTTCAAGTCTTAATTGGTAAGTTTGACCAAAGTCAAACTTACATCCCCGAATGCCTGAAATAGGCCTTATAATAGCCGAATGGGGCCTAAACGAGAAGAAAAAACATAATTTTCAAGAGCCGCGAGAGGAGGTATTATATAGTTCTATATATAAATACTATCAATTATCTTATTCTAGTCTTAATTAGAAAGTTTG
>JAVJIF010027830.1:0-98922 GCA_038442645.1 Agave tequilana
AATCAAAATCGAAACCATGAAACAAGAAACAAGTGTGTGTGTTGTGAAGTTGAGCAATCACACTATCTAGTCTTTACAAATGGATCTAAAAACATAATCTAAACTATGTACCGAAGTCTTCTTGACGAACTTCGTCTTCAAGCCGACTCAATCCAAACCGTGATTCACCGAGCTTGACTCCAACGAGTGCTAGGTATGAACATGTCGCTCGAGCTCTTGAATCACCATGTGAGAAGCTCCAAACTCCTTTATTGAAGCTAATCACCTACTATCTTGGTTAAGTATCTGAACTAAACATCACAAGATTATTAGTAAACATAACTACATGAGTTAATCATCATCAAAACTAGAGTGGAAGGCCTCTGGGCCAACAATCTCCCCCTTTTTGATGATGACAAAACTCATGGAGTTATAAAAGAAGCTCCCCCTTAACTCATGCATAACAATAAACAATAAGATATGCAATGAATACTAAACATGAATATGCATCAACATGCATAAAAAATAATAGAATGAACATGCTCTTGATACTAACATGAAATAAACATGCTCTTGATACCAAACTTTTAAAATAAATTCCTTTTCCTTTTTAAAATAAACATATTCTTAAGCTCTTGATACCATAAAAATTTCAATAAAAAAACTTAAGCTCTCTTGATACCAATCAATTCAATAAAAAAACTTAAGCTCTTGATACCAATCAAGGCCTCTTGATATACCAATCAATAAACAAAATTCTTAAAATCGATTGGAAGATAATCACTAAACAATAAATATGCAAATAAACTCATGCATATAAACTCAAATACTTCTCCCCCCCTTTTGTCAATCATCAACAAAAGGTCAAAGAAAACAATATTCTCCCCTTTTTGTCTTAAACAAAATAAATATCAATAAGGGTGAAATCAAAACAAACTTCCTTGATACCAATTGAAAGAAAAAAATATATCAAATTAGTGCATCATGATATCAATGAAACAAAACTACCAATTGAAAGTACATAATTGAAAGTACATAATGTGGTACATAAAAAACATATATTAAATACTAATTGATACCAATTGTAAGTAAATACCAATTAAATACCAATTAAATACCAATTGAAAGTAAATAATCATTTTAAACAATTCAACCAAAAATTTTGATATCAATAAAACATACCAATTTAAGTAAACTTTTAGATAATCTTGATACCAATTTGTAAAGATTAGTACCAATTAAAGTATTTTTTCATTAAAAGCATATGATACCAAAAAAATAATCAATATCCTTTTTCATCATTTTTTTTTTAACATAAAGTGTGGGAGTAGAATACCAAAACCAATTGATAGGTGAAATATAAATTTTTCTCCCCCTTTATGAAATACCAAATAAAATGATGCATAAGGTTGTATAAGAAACCATTGAAACATAATCAATTGAAATATAATAGTCATTTGAAATCAAGCTTAGCATAACCAAAAATTTGTGCTCAAAGATATAGAGATATAGTAAGCACAAATAAAACATATATATGAGTATACAAAAAGAATGTCAATAGTGATACCAATTGAAAAGATCCAATGATACCAATTGAACACAATAAGATTAAGTGTATAACTCATATTACTTTCCACCATTTCATGCACATGTTTAAAAGAATTTTCAATAAGAAGCATACAAGGCATGGTCGCCCAACCAACCGCCCTTTAATGGAAAGGGTTTTCAAAAATAGATTTGAAAATAGTTTAACATAATTGAAAATTCTTCCAAAATGAAGAATATGAACTAATTATATGAAAAATTTGTAAACTAGTACGAAATCCTTCAAGTAAGGAATAAACAAAAATATATTCCATAAAACACATGTAAATCACATGATCATCAACATTCAAAAACTATGAAGCATATATCATACTCATGAAAACAAACTCATGAGAAAACATGAATGATGTGAGTGTATAAGCACAATGTGAAAAGCATAGTCATAGAAATAGGCAATTAGGCTAAATAAGAAATTCCTTAAAGCATGAAAATCATCAAAATCATTAAAACTAGAATCCTTCAAGGTATATGTATGTCTTGTACAAACTACCAAATACATACATTTCAAATATAAATGAGTCCACAAAAGTATATGCATGAAGGTAAGTGGCTCAAGGATGTATATGTATATCTAATAGTTTAGACAAAATGGACATATACATGAAGTTAAACATAAACACGAAAAACATGTAAAATGGGGAATACAAGTCAAATGCATGAATCATCAAACTAGACTATACTAGTACATCTAATGGGTACAAATGAGTGTTCAAGCACAAACATATAATGGTCTATTTGTGGCTCACTAGTTGTACAAGTATATATCCTAGTTTTAATGAAAACAAATATCTAAACATGTAATCTAAACATGAAGCATAGAATCAAAAACAAAATTCATAAACATTCATATGATCAATATGTATATGCACATGCATTAGATCTAGGATACACATTAATTAAAAACAAAGTGAGAACACTAAATATAAATCCATATAAAACATAGGTGTCTCAAATAACTAAACACGTATATCACTAATCTAATAAACATGGCATATGACATAATGAACATATAAACATGACATGCTAGAAATCAACAATAAGATAAGCATGTAAACATAAATGGGAGTATGGGATTGTTACCAAAACTTATGAGGGCAACTTTTCATATCTCCAAAACAAGGTGGTCCTCCCACCAAACACTCCTTGAAAGTGATGCATCCACTTTGTCATCTTTAGGCTCGGAACGCATCCACCTTAAGGCACCATTGCTCTCACGTCATGCGAGGGCCCACACCTACTCAAAAATAATAGGGGTGGTCTTTGGTACCCACACTCTTTTGGGTCCACGGGAGTTAGTGCCTTTCCTAACCCAAACAAACTTATTTGCTAAATTAGAATCACTTATATGATCATAACAAAATTTAGCAAGGTGGCCCTTACGTCCACAATGTGTACATGTGTACACATGAGCATACATCGTGTTATGGGTGTGTACGTGAGGAGCATGTGTATGCTGTGATTTGTGTGCATGCAAAGATAGAACTTATTTCTTTCGAAACATAGATTCCAAACGTGTATGGTTTAAAGCACATTGGCTCAAAGTGGAGCCCAAACAATCAACACTCTTCTTTAACAAACAAATATCATTATCAATCCTAGAAGAAGAGGTGCAAGCAATAGGTGAGTTAGGTGAAGCTACACTAGCATGGCAAACATGTGAATCAATATTATTTTTCAAAGAAACATTTTTATTTAAAACAATTTCCAATTCCTTTGAAATAGAAGTAATTTTGCTTTTCAAAGACTCATTCTCTTTTAAAACTAAATCAAACTTTGAAGTTTATAGCTTTATTTTTCTTTAAAACTTCATTACATCATTTTTAGATTTTAAAAATTCATTTTCCTTTAGGGTAAGATCTAGTTGAGATTTAAGTGAGTCACGTTCACTAGAAATCTCTTCCTTTTCTTGCAAAACAATCTCAAGTTTAGAAGATAAATCTTTATTTTCTTTATTCAAAGCAAAGTCTTCTTTTTCAAAAGATTATACTTTTTTAGCAATTTTTCACACACAATAGAAAGTTCTTCATTTAAAGCATTTGGATCAACATAGTCAATACATGAACAACTAGCATCATCACTATCTAATTGAGTTTTCGAGTATACCTCAAGGGAGTCATTCCCTTAGACCATGTAGCATGTTGCTCGGATTCTCCACTAGATTCATCCTCCGTTTGGATTGGCAATTGAAGCTTGGAGGAGGTCAACGTGTTCCACACTGTAAAGGCGAAATCACAGTTAGAAACTATAGAAAGATATTCTTTATTTAGCGTGCTTCTAAGTGCCTCAAGGCTTGTGCATTGGCCTCTATATGCTTGCTATCACCAAGATAGGGTTTCTTGGTAGCGGCAAGGAAAACATGCAAACCTCGGGTTTTCAAGTACATGGACATCCTAAATTTCCACATGTCAATGTCAGAGACATCAAACATGGGAGGTGACAAGCAATCCATGAGTGTGTGTAAACAGTACACGTGTGCAAATGCAAATGATAGATTAGCAAACTAAGATCACACTCCTAGTGGTTAAATCAAATATCAGGAGCGTAGGCTCTGATACCAATTGAAAGAACACCTAGAGGGGGGTGAATAGGTACTACTGCTAATCTAATGAACTAAATGCGGAAATTAAAACTAAATTGCAACTACACTTAATGCAACCAACGAGTGTAGCCGAATTTCCGTGAAGGGCTCTGGACTACTCCTCTTGATTCCTCTGAATAAGAGTTGAGGCGCCATATGAAGCTCTCGTGGTTAAGCACAAGTGAGGCACACACAAATAAGCCAAGCATATATTATGAATGATCAATATAAATGATGCAAGGTATAATATAAAGAGAGAGAGTCAATCGATCAAACGCAAGCACATGAATATGTTTTGAGGTTCAAGCACACAGCTCTACGTCCCCGCCTTCACACAGAAGGATTTTCAATCCACTTGTCCACACAGGACTCCCACACAGGGAACCTCCACTGAGGATTTGGGGCAAATACAACCGGGAGTACACAACTCCTCTCTCAATTACAAACACCACCTCTACACTTAGAGGCTAGGCACAAAGCCACATAAATCAATCTCACAAATGAGGGATAGGCACAAAGCCACTAACAACACAATACACCTCTTCACTAAGAGGGATACCACACAACCTCCACTATCAACCTCACACTAGAGGGATGCAACTCAATCAACCTCTACACTTAGAGGGATATCACAAATAAAGGAGGGGTACAACACTTGGTGGTCTATCTCAACCACAAACAAATTTTCTCACAAAAAAAAAATTCCTATAAATAGGATAGAATGATATAGCTCAAGTGTGAAAAATAAAGAGTTTGGAAATAAAACACAAAGAAAATACTTGGGAAAAATAACTTGTATTTGATAGAAATGAGGAAAAAAGCAATATCCCAAATCAAAATTTTTCTTTGATTTTTCCAACTCTTAAAAACAAATAAAGAATGATCTTTTGAACACAAAAACTCTTTTAAAAACTTGTGTATAAACACTAGAGAAGTAGGAAATTTTTCTTCTTAAAAATCTTAACCAAAACCCCCTACAAATGGGGTATTTATAAGCCCCATGAAAAACTAGCCGTTGGGGTTGTTTTTCAGCCCTGGCGGCTGACGGTCGACCGGCCCGGTCGACCGTCAACGGTCAAATTTCTGACCGTCGGGGCAGCGGTCGACCGGTCCGATCGACCGTGGCCTGGAATAGAGAGCAGAGCTCTCTGCTGGTCGACCGGTCCGATCGACCGGGGCTTTCCAGAGAGCAGAAGCTCTCTGCGGTCGACCGGGTCGGTCAGCCAAGCTGGCGTGCACATTCTGTGCACGTCGGTCGACCGACTCGGTCGACCGACTCCTATCTCGATCGACCGGTCGGTCGACCGGCAGAAGCCAGAACAGGGTTTTTCAGGACTTAAAACTTGGGTTTTTATATTTCTATTAAATCCCATAAAATCTCTAAAATCCACAAAAATCAGTTCTTATATTATCTTTGATATACAAACATATGTGAAAATTTTCAACACATATTTCAAACTATTTGAACCATTTTTGTGACTTACAAATTTTGCCGAAAACCAAAACTGTATTCTCTAAAACTTGGATTTTTCAATGAAAACCGATTTTTCAAAAACTCATCCAAATATAAAAACATGATATTTAAATAACTTTTAGGCATGTAGTATATGGATATACTCTAATATACATATAAAGATATATATCAATGTTTTTGATATTAAATCCGAAATATGTTTTGTTAAAACAAAAAACTCCAAACACATGAATAGGCATATCAAAATAAGTTTGTCTAAGATATGAAGCATACTGTAGGCTGTCTAAAAATCACTAAAAGACAAGCCATTGAAAAGCAGAATTCCAAGTTCTAGACGTAAAGCTAATTTTGGCCGCGTCTCAACACCAAGGCGCGTGGGTCGAAACCCGCGTCTCAGCAGCACCAAGGCGCGAGGCTCGACGGACGCGTCTCAGCCGCACCAAGGCGCGAGGGTCGAAACCCGCGTCTCAGCAGCAGCACCAAGGCGCGAGGGTCAAACCCGCGTCTCAGCTGCACCAAGGCGCAGGGTCGAAACCCGCGTCTCAGCCGCACCAAGGCGCGTGGGTCGAACCTGCGTCTCAGCAGCTCCAAGGCGCGTGGGTTGACACCCGCGTCTCAATTGTAACCGTCCCGATTATAGGGTCAATCACGGCCCACATAACGGGAAAAGTTAGCCCCCATTATGGAGTGTTTTTAGGAGGCACTACACCCCTGAAACCTCTATAAATAGCCCCGTTGCTATTGAGAAGGGGTCGGTCGATTAGAGAGGAGATACAGAAAAAGAGAGTCCAACTCTTCAGCTAACTTGCTGTGCTCAAGTTAGTCTTTGCCGACAATCTCTTTGAGAGTTTTGGTCGACAGAGCTGTGTTACTCCGTCAACCACCCGAAGAGAAGAGCCCCGGAAGATCTCAACGTTCACCCGGTCAACGGAGAACAAGATTCACTCTCCACCGCCACTTGAAGAACTCAGCCTTAAACAAAGGGAGGATTCAAGACTCAACATCCTCCCTCCCTTGTAATCGGAAGACTGATTTGTTGTAATCTTCTATCCAATCAAAGAATTTTACAATTGAATCCTCCTTTTCCGACGTGTACAAGAGATGGCGACTCCGCTGGGGACTACATTTGTTACTGATGAACAAATCGTGGCGCAAGGTGACGTCCTCTATAAGGGGAAGATGGTCGAATCGCTTGTCGTCGAGTTCGACCAGGTAAAGTATGAAGACTTTCTCTCTTCCGGCTCCAAGAGCCCAAAGACCCACGTCTGTCGCAGGGTCTCTACGGGGACTTACCCCGAAACCCGCTCTGAGACCCGCGTGGCCTCAGGCGCAGCTGCTGTAAAGGATGTCGCGGCCAACCGCGCCATACGAGATACACGCGCTGACGTCTCTCAGGAGACCCGTGTGGTCAAGCCCTCTGGTGTCCAGCCAGTTCACCCTCTCCCTCAGTACCAGGTCGTCGTTGGTTTCTCTCCACCTCTATGACGCAACCGAAACGCTGAACGCCGACAGAGGAGGCGAGTGCGTCAGCTGCAAGTTGGAACTTCTGATCGTCCAACTGCGGCAGGATGCAAGGTTCAAACTGGCGTCTTGACTGCGCCGCATCCAGCACGCGAAGTCCGCGTTTGGCGGCCCAAACGCGAGACTCCCCAAATTAGTTCCTCTGAAGCCCTACTTACCAGACGCCAAGGCGAGCTTGCGCGCCTCGTCAAGTACAAGAGGCACGCGCCCTTAGGTGTAGGCCCAGCAGCCCACTCTCTCTCAAGCGTCCCTGCCCCGACGCACCAAGCAGCAACGCGACAGCCGCGTCTCTTCTCAGCAGAGACGTCAGACACGCGTCCTAAAGCTGCGACGCGAGAACCGCGTCTCTGAATTCTGCGTCCAAGCTGTACAGCGCAAGGATACCTCCCGCCCTCGAAGTTGCGAGGCTAATCTCTTCGATCCTCTTCCCATGGATCTAAGGGATTACTTGACGAAGAAAAGAAGTGCTAATCAAATCACTTCATCATGTTGCTGCCAACGGCTCATCTCTATGCTCTCGGAGTGTCGTTGTGATTCAGGCGTGAACCAGCAGTCTTTAGTTAGACAGCTGACCCTGATTCCCCCATCAGCCAAAAGAAGGCGCTCTCACAGGCGGAGGATCTTCTCTGACACTGAATATCCCGAGCTCACTGCTAACATGGCGAGCAGGAGCAGGGGAAAACAACCTGCAGTCAGTTCCAAGGATGAATCTGACTCTGAACCGGAAGGAGTATACCGACACACTCGCACCCAGACCGGGGCCATTCCCCCGATCAACTACAATGCCCTAGCCCGGGGCATTGAGATTAATGACTCGCACTCTGCCATTGCAGAGTCGCAGGTTTCAAACTCTTCTATAGAGAAAGAGGCCTTCACATACATGACGAGCACTTCTGAGGAGACCGCCAGGCGCTTGGAGCAGCAAGCCCAGGCCCAGAAGGAACAACTGGAGATGATTTGTGCTCAGCAAGAATCTATCGACTCCCTCAAGCAGATGCTCGCACAGTTACTTGAAGACAAGAGGAAGTCAACCAACAAAGCCTCCTCTAAGAAGTCTAAAGGCAAGCGAAAAGAAGGGGAAAGTTCATCTTCTGTACACGTAGAGGAAGAAGAGCAACTTACTTCCGGCTCGTCTAAATCCTCGTCGTAGGAAAAGGACGACCGAGAACAAGGAAAAGTTCATTCTAAGAGAATGAACCAGTTGGAGCAACGTCTTGAGGCCCTTACCAACCGAAAAGGCCTCCAGGAGGCAGGAGTGGTCTGGCCATACCCAGCCGAGTGGGACCTGGTTCCATACCCACCCAAGTTCAAGGCTCCAACCCTCCAAGCATTTGATGGGAAAGGTTCACCTAACCAGCATATCTACTACTTTAAATCCCAAACAAGGAATGTAGTAGAAAACGATGCTATCTTGGCGCGCTTATTCATTGGCACCCTGAAAGGGCTCGCCTTTGAATGGTTCATGAAGCTCCCAGAAGGCTCCATCAAAAATTGGGGCGACTTGGAGAAGCTCTTCTTAACGCGCTTCTTTGAAGATGACTCGGAAGTCAACATGCCTACCCTTTTGGCTACTAAACAGCGAAAGGGAGAGTCTGTCAAATCTTTCGTGGAAAGATTTCGGAACGTGGCACTTTGATGTCCGAGCGGTATGACCCAGGTTACCCTGGTGGAAACATGCCGCCACAATCTCCAACCTCACTCCTTGCTCAAATAGGAGTTTGCTGAAAGCCGCACCTGGAAGTAATTAGTCCAACAAGGTGAACAGGCTGAGAAGATTATCGCCCGCGTCAGAGCGGAAGAAGGCACACCCAGATCTGAGAGGTCACCGAGGCGCGCGCCAAACATATCCATCCAAAAAAAGGAAGGATAACTTGGCAGCAGAGACCAAGTCCCCAGTCAAACCTCAACCGGTCAAGGGAAGTGGCTCTTCAAGCCAACCACGGGCCAACAAGTAGTATTCCTTCAAGGATGAACATGTCGACTCGCTCTTCAAATTACTCAACAAGAGCAATCGACTGAAGCTTCCTGAAGCTAGGCGCCCCGAGGAAGTCGGTAAAACCGATAATCCCAACTACTACATGTATCACAGAATGTTGGGACACCCCACCAAGAGCTGTTATGTCTTCAAGGACATCCTTCAGGCTCTGATTGACGCGGAGATATTAAAACTCCGTCCAGAGCAGAAGAAGGTGGCAGCCAATATGACGTCATTCCTCCAGTTTGGAAGGCAACCTCCAACACCCTCTGGAGTAGTCCCTATCCCACGAGGAGAGCTAAGAGTGGTCAACACAGACCCTCACCAGCAGCAAGAAAAGGGCCTGGTACCTGTTCCCACACCTCGGAGAGAAGTCATGTGGGTTCATCCCGACCTTATAGATGGCCAGCAATGGACTACTGTAACCAGCAGGAAGTCCAAAGGCAAAGCAAAGGCTTCATCCTGCAACATGGTGTGTGCCTCTTCTCGAGAAACGGAAACTGATATTCCCTCGCTAACCGACTCAGGAGATGAGACAATAGTTTTGGCCGCAGAACCCAGTCGGCTGGTGGCAGAAACCCGTTCGGGGCAGCCATATTTGAGAAAGTATGGCGAAGTGGCGGTAACTCCTCCAAGACCCACTGCAGAGCCAGCCAAGCCCTCCACGAAGCAACCCGGGGAGAAACAGAAAGAACTTCATTTTTCTCGAGTTCTTTCAAAAGACATAGCGGAAGGATCCACAGCACCTTACCGCTTTGATGTCCTGGCTCAATTAGCCAACATCCCGGCGCGGATTACGCTTTATGAGCTTCTCAGGTTATCAAAGTCGACCAGAGAAGCTCTACAAGAAGCTCTGGCTAATGCTGAGGTCTTCATGACCCAGCTACCAAAGGAGGAAGATGTAGAGGATTGCCTCCACGCCTCCCAAAATATTCCCTGCATCACCTTCACGGCAGATGATATGCAAGTCAATGGAAAACATGATCGACCCCTTTACTTCGCAGGGTATATTGGATCATCTGAGGTGAACCGCATTCAGGTAGATCCCGGGTCTGCATTGAGCATCATTCCTCGCCGGTCATGCAATTTGGGGATTCCTACTCATCATTTAAGCCCTACCCAGACGACTATTTATGGGTTCAATGCCAATAGTACCCGTCCAATGGGGAAGGTCAAGCTCAAATGCCAGATCGGAGATCTGAGGTCAGAAGTGACATACTACGTCATCGACGCTGACACTTCCTACAATCTACTGCTAGGAAGACCTTGGATTCATCGCAATTCTATCGTTCCCTCTACCCTCCACCAGGTCATGAAATACATTGACGGGAGTGAAAAGGTGCGAACGTTGATTGCCGAAAGGCATCCGTTCAAGGGAGTCGAGAATTATTTCACAGATTTCCTCCTGTACCAGGACTCTGTGGAAGCAGATGAAATCCCACAATCAGAGGAACCAGACTCTGGCAATGAAGCCGACACCGAGCTGGAGGAGAAGAGTGCGTGTGGGAGCTAGATCCACCTATAATGAGCACTAATAAGCTCGATGTTGATAATACCACCGACGATACAGGCGGTTGGTACATTAATGAAGAGTTAGATTTGGCGTATTTTTCTGTGTTTGCTTCTGATTCGGTACCGTCAGACACTAGTACCGAAGTTGATGATGATCTCTGGTCGGCAATAGGTGCTTTGACATCATTGCATGTACCAGTGAAATCGTCCTTCGAGACGTACCAGGATAATGGTAATGTGCAAGAATCTATATTCACGGTTCCAGCAAGACGAAAGGCCAAAACCAATTCTTTTTGGGCGGATCTCGTCTGAACCAACACCCCGTGAGGAATTAGAAGGCGAGGAGGAATCCCCTCAGTTCAATCATTACGAACCAAAAGCACTCAGAATGATGAAACGCATGGGGTATGACTTAACAAGCGGGCCGGGGTTAAACTTTGGCAAAGGAAGGAGAACGCTACTTCGATCCTTTGTGCCAGAAGGAAAAGCACCCGATTATTATCACCAGACTCGCAGGGGGTTGGCTATGTATCAACTCCGGCTCCATCAGCCTCTGATTCTCGAGAATCGTCAGGACACGATTATTCTTTAGGCACGTCATCATGGGAGTCAGATGTCAGTGTCGGCAACATCTTCGGAGAACTTTCAGTGAACATGGTTTCAACAAGCCACCTGGAAGACGGAGACGAAGAAATGATCCAATCCGATACGGATCCTTGGATCAAACATTTAAATACTCTTTGGGATACCCGCTTTGAACAGCTAGAGCCCACACAGAAGACAAGATTGTTCAGATCAATCTGGGGGATGAGGCTAATCCTAAGCCCATCTTCATAAGTGACGGCCTGTCACCTTCCGAAAAAGGATCTAATATCTCTTGTACAAGAGTATATAGATGTCTTCGCCTGGAATTACGAAGACATGCCCGGGCTTGATCCTCAAGTGGCTATGCACTGCCTCAACATCAATTCGGACGTAAAGCCTGTCAAACAACAACAGCGACGATTCCGCCCAGAGATAATGGAAGCAATTCAATCAGAAGTCTGAAAGCTTATAGATTCTGGCTTCATCAGGGAAGAACAACATCCCGACTGGTAGCCAACATCGTCCCCGTTGCCAAGAAGAACGGAAAGATCCGAATCTGCATCGATTTTCGTGATCTGAACGAGGCTTGTCCCAAGGACGAATTCCCACTGCCAATTACAGATGTTATGATTGACAATACATGTGGATTCGAACGAATGTCCTTCATGGACAGATTTTCAGGATATAATCAAATCAAAATGTATCCTGACGACGAAAGCATACCTCCTTCAGAACACCGTGATTGGTAAAAAGAGTTGTGTAGAGTATTAGCACAAATATGTAACAAAGAGATGAAGGTTAGAATCCACCTTGGTGCTAAGTCCACTCCACAAATGTATTTAAAGATTGATTTACCCTTTCCAATCTCCGCTATAGCAATGGCTATACCGGGTCGATTCTCGAGGAGAGCTAGCGATAGAAGCGTTACGGTATGTAGTGAAGAAATGAAAACGAAATGTCTTCTATGTATTTACACAATTGCAAGAAGTAACATGAAAAGAAGTGATGGATTTGTGCATTATGAAAAAGAAATTAAAGAATGAGTGAAGTGTATTGCAAAGAAAGACAAGCTAAAAGAAAATGTTGGAAAACTTTTAGATGAGAAGGTACATGGCTAGCTAACTTCACCTCATTGCTAACTTGCTAAACTCAATGGTGATTGCAAGATTGCCTCATGTTGACTCATTGGCAATTAAAGATAACTTGCATGTTTGTTCAAGTGTTGTTTCCATCTTGAAGATTAGTGTTCTCTTTGTTGTTAGCTTGAAGCCTCATATTGAATCATAGGCTCTCTAAATAGATGTTCAATGATGAACTCTAGGATTGGTACTCAAGTAGTGCTAAGTTAGAAGAATCACATTCATTTGAACATTCAAGACATAACTACAAATTAGCTTGAAGTAAAGAAGTTGTTCTTACTATACAAGTAGCATATGTTTTGGTGATCCATCCTCATGTTCCATCAAAGGCTCTTGTTCTTGACAAGGCTCTATCCGAGGCACACATGAGTCATATTGAGTCTTTAACAAGCCATTACCAAGGGAAAGCAACTATACTTCCTTGGAAATCAAAAGAAACTTAAACTATGCAAGTATTGAAACAAGCAATCATCCAAAGAGATAGAAGTTAGCTAGGTAAGTTATTAGCTAGCCATGCAATATGAGTTTAGCTCTCCATTACACAAGTAACAAAGCTACAATTCATTATGTAAAGCAAAGATCTAAAGCAATTACAATGAACTAGAATCAAAGCAAGAAATTAAAGCAAGGTAAAGTAAAGCATACTAGAGTTTGCAAAGAGATGAATGGAGCTCTTTTGATTAATCCTTGGCCACAAGAATGTCACTTCCTTGGTACAAGCTCTCAAACAGCACTCTCTCTCTCTCACTTTATCAAGATCTCTAGGAGGAAGAAGATGAAGTCTAAAAACCTAGGAGAAAACAAAAATACAAGAATTTTCCCCTATTTTCTTCTCTCTCTTCTCTCTTTTCTCTCTTCTCTCTTTTTCATGTGCAGACCTGGTCCTCTATTTATAGCCATAAGTGAGAAGCTTCGAGAGTCCTGGCCGTTACCACAAAATCCGGGCTCCAACGGCTTCACAACCGCCGCAGATACGCGGGAAAATCCCCGTTTTGGCGGCAAAATCTGGGCCGTTGAGCCCAGATTTTCTGTTACGATCTGGTAGTTAGGTGGTTATCCACGTGGCCTTCTGGAATCTTCAGTGGGCGCGCGGATCTCAACTGAATCCAAATTTAAATCTTGGCTCTTTTAGGATTATGGATTTAATCACTTTAATTATTGCTAATTAAAGTGATTAATGGGCTTTTTCTCTTTTAAGTTGTGGACCTATAAAAATAGAGAGAAAATGGGTAAGAAATCACATTTTATTTACAAAATGTATAGTATGGAAGTGGTAAAATATGTAAATATGTAGAACAATCACACCCCCATACCTAGCTTTTGCTCGTCCTCGAGCAAAAGAAAGACAAAGAAAGAAAAATAAATCCTAACTAATTTATTACACCACTATCGTAGGTGACACGATTGCACTGAGCACGTGCAACAAGCCGTTATACCTCTAGGTTACCTAGAGGAGGAGTGTTGTCTCCTGAGGGTTTTCAGCGGATTGCACCCACAAAATCCATAAAAAAGAAAACAAATGTTAGTGTTTTGAAAATGCATTTTGAAAGAGAGACATGTTTTCGAACTATTTTTGCAAAAATATAAGTGATCTTAGGTCATAAGTCCACCTATAATCATTCTTTCTTAAACTTAGTCTCCATGCAAGATCTTGTCTTCAATTAAGGTAAGAATTCAAAATTGGATTGAATACTTTATCTTTCATAAAACCTAGATAGTATGCACACCGTGCTCAGTGAAAATTTCTGGGATTTCAACTCTAACCATAAAGCCATTTATTTATTCTCTTTTTTTTTCTTCTTCCCTTAGTTTTCTTAGGCTTTCTAGTTCACCCATGTAGCGAGCCTATAACCGATGACTCCCAAACCAGATGGTTCTAGGGCACCAGATGAGAAAACATCCCTCGGGTTTAAAGGACTCGAGTGAAAAAGGCCACAAAACTAAGGGGGATTATTCTTTTTGATCACCGTTAGGCGTGAATAATTATGCTTCTTGAGGCATAATTCTCCAGCTTAATGAGTGATGTTTTTCACCGTTAGGCGTGAATAACCATGCTTCTTGAGGCATAGTTATCCAGCTTAATAAGTGATGTTTTATTCTCTCTTTTTTTTAATGGCATTTTAGGTCTTTGTTTCCATCCCAAAATTGTGTAAGTGTGAAGTGCTTACTATCTAAGGCAAAATTCAAGATAAAAATATCTCCCCAATTTTACTTACTTAGCCTATAATTTCAAACAAGATCTATTATTTCAACTAGGTTTAAGATGTCATAATTAAAGCTTTCTTAATTTCTAAGATACATCTTAATTTTCTTAAAAATAGATCAAAACTTTGTCTCTTATTTCAAAAAGTTTTTTTTATATATATATTTTTTATTTTTCTAAAAGAAAATAAAATCTAACAAGAAAAATAGAAGATCTACAAAGAAAATAAAAAACCTAAAAAGAAAATGAAAATCCTAAAAATAAAAAAAAGCCTAAAAAGAAAATGAAAAATCCTATGTCAGCATCTACCCCCCATACCTATCTCATGCATTGTCCTCAATGTATGCGATATGAAATGATGCATGAAATAGGTAAAGGACAAAACTACTCCCTTTCTCGTTTTGAACCCGCGGTGGTGCTAGGTCCAGCCGACTGTGATCTCCTCAACGCTGCCTCCATGCGACCTAGGCGAGAGGATTGCTCCTCAACCCTCTTCCTAAGCCGAACCTGCCCCTTGAAAATCTTCTTCATGCCCTTCCAGATAGTGGACATGAAGGCTCGTGAATCAGTGGGAGGTTCCTGCCTCCAAAATTGGGGCTCATCAATTTCTTCCAAACTTTCCTCCGAATCAAGCTCCACAGGTTCATTTTCAGGCTGAGCAATAGGTGTCCAAAGTGCGTGCAAGCAGCCATTATACGAGCTTGTGGGCCTCTCTACAGTAACAGGCACTTGGTCAAATGAATTAAAGACAGCGTCTGATAGGAAATATTTACACAGACGTGTGATTAATATGGCATGGGAATGCTTCGCACCCCGAGTGCGGGAGGAATTATCAAGAATGGCACGGAAGATGGCCCTATTCAAACAGACCGTGTGGTTGTGTGTCATTAAATCATGAATTACCTGTAACACGGGTCTGTTAAAGGAAGATTGGTGCTCAATTCCAAAATGTTGCGTTGGACCCAGCGTCCAATGCAATGAACATTTCGAAAGGTCGTGTTGGCTTTGAGCCCACGATCCTGAATTGTGCAGCGGACACCCATGATTGGCATATAATCTAACAACGGCAAGGGATCGGTATGGTGGGGATAACTGGGAACATGAGTGCATTCAGCAATAAGTGGAATGGTGACAAAGATGTCACCAAATGGCATGTGAGATACAAATTGGTACGTGTCATGGTGCACAGATGCAGGATCAATTGCATTGTAAAATGTAGTGACAAGCTCAGGGCAATAGTATGCATTGTGGTCACTGTTATCATAAACTAAAGAGTACCAACTCCATGAACGTATTCTGTCCACAAAAATGTGCCCATATCCCCCACTTTCATTCATAAGTACTGAAAAATCCCTCTCCACATACAATTTGGGGCCATATATGCTAATGAATTGTAAAGCAAAGGATTTTGAGAGAGAAAATTGCAAACCACCCCCGGAGATCGTAGGGGGAAATCCAAAACAGTAGTGCAGAAGGTACTTGGGACAGAGTTTGAAAGAGTTGCTCTGGATCTGCCACCAACAGAGGAAATCAGCCGACCAAAATTTTTCTAAGCACCAGAGATGGCCGGAATGCGATGGAATTTCAGCAAGACAGGGATTTTTGCGGCAGATCTGAAGGATCTGGTGAAGAGAAAATCGGTAGAGGTTGGCTTTGGAAGAAGAAGTTTAGATCTGAAGGGATTCTGCGTTTGAGGGAGAAAAGTAGGTGAGGATAGTATTTATAGGGAGGAGTGAAAATGGGATTTCCAAATTTATCCCTAGGTCAAAGATATAATTACAACCCTAGGTCAAAGGAGTGTGGAAATGCATGGAATCCTAGGGAAGAAAAAATCCTAGGAATGTGAAACTTTTATAAGCACGAAAATCCCTAATTTTTTTTTCTTTTTATTTTTTTATTTATTATTTACAAAAAGTGGAAAATTATTTACAAGTGTGTCCCAAAATGATATGCAGGAAAAATGCACGGGAAACTATACAGATGGAGTGGTCACAAATAAACTGGGTCGCAAAGACCCAATTCGTGAACTTCGTGTGACATGACTTCCGTGGTAAGGAATGGCTTTAGACGTTGTCCGTTCACAGTGAATATGTTGCCAGTATTTGGGTCAAGAATCGCGATCGCACCGTGGGAAAAAACTTTGTGAACAATGAATGGCCCTGACCACCTGGTTCTCAACTTACCAGGGAAAAGGTGGAGTCTTGAATTGTATAACAGAACCTTTTGTCCTATGACAAAAATTTTCCGGTGAATAGACTTATCGTGAAAAAGCTTGGTTCTGTGTTTCGTGATCCGAGCGTTGTCGTATACTTCGTTTCTTAACTCTTCAAGCTCGGATAGCTGCAACTTCCTGAATGCACCGGCTTTATCCATATCTAAATTCAGCTGCTTTAAAGCCCACATAGCTCGGTGTTCAAGTTCAACGGGCAAGTGACAAGGTTTTCCAAATATAACTCGGTATGGAGACATACCGAGGACAGTCTTGTAAGCGGTCCTGTATGCCCATAAGGCATCAATGAGTTTGATGGACCAATCCTTACGGTTCTGTCCTACAGTTTTCTCCAGAATGAGTTTTATTTGTCTATTCGTTACTTCAACTTGCCCATTGGTTTGAGGATGATAAGCCGTGGACAACTTATGAGTGATAGAGTATTTACGCATCAAGGCTTCAAAAGCCCTATTGCAAAAATGACTCCCATTATCGCTTATTATCGCACGGGGGCTCCGAAGCGAGAGATGATGTTTTCTCTTAAAAACTTAATGACAACATGGTTATCATTTGTCCGTGTTGGAATTGCTTCAGCCCATTTGGAAACATAATCTACGGCTACCAAAATGTACTGGTGACCGTAGGACAGAGGAAAGGGTCCCATAAAATCAATGCCCCAGAGGTCGAAAATTCGACTTCCAAGATGGGTGTGAGGGGCATCATGTCTCTTTGTGTGATACGACCCGTCATTTGACACTTGTCACAAAGCTTGCAGAAATTATATGCATCCTTAAAGAGAGTGGGCCAGTAGAATCCACTCTGGAGCACTTTCTCAGCAGTTTTCCGTGGACCAAAATGTCCACCGCAAGCTAACTTGTGACAGAATGTCAAAACGCTCTGATGTTCATCCTCAGGAAGGCATCTACGTATGATTTGGTCAGGACAGTATTTGAATAAATACGGTTCATCCCAAAAGAAGAACCGCATTTGGCGCAGAAAACGGTGTTTTTCTTGTCCTGACCAATGAGAAGGTATTTGCCTGGTAGCGAGGTAGTTCACTATATCAGCATACCAGGGCTCTCCACACATCTCAAAAATATGCTCGTCAGGAAAATCATCGTTAATCGGTATTCTCTCTTTAGGTGCATTTGGGATTCTCGACAAATGATCTGCTACCACGTTCTCAACGCCCTTTTTATCTTTAATCTCCAAATCAAACTCTTGCAAAAGAAGTATCCAACGAATCAATCTTGCCTTAGCATCCTTCTTTTGCATCAAGTATTTTAGGGCGGAGTGATCAGTAAAAATTATAGTCCTGGACCCTAGCAGATATTGACGAATTTCTCCAACGCAAAAACAACTGCTAAAAATTCCTTTTCAGTAGTTGTGTAATTGAGTTGGGCATCATTCAACGTTCTGCTAGAATAATAGATTACGTGTTGCCTATTATCAATACGCTGCCCTAAAACAGCGCCTATAGCAAAGTCAGAGGCATCACACATAATCTCAAACGGCTTGGTCCAATCTGGTGCAGAGATGATCGGTGCTGAGACAAGTCTATTCTTAAGCTCTCTCCATGATTTTTGACATTCTTCATCAAAGATGAAGGGTACATCCTTTCCTAAGAGATTTGTCAAGGGTCTTGCAATGTTGCTAAATCCTTGAATGAATCGTCTATAGAAGCCGGCGTGCCCTAAGAATGATCGAATGTCCTTTAAAGATGTAGGTTCAGTGAGCTTCGTTATGACTTCCACCTTAGACTTGTCCACCTCGATTCCTATTCTTGATACCTTGTGCCCAAGTACGATTCCTTGCTTGACCATGAAATGACACTTTTCCCAATTAAGTGTCAAATTCTTCTCCATACATCGTTGTAAAAACAGCTTCAGATGGTACAAGCATTGCTCAAAGGAATCCCCATAGATCGAAAAATCATCCATAAAAATTTCCAAAAATTTCTCCACCATGTCCGAGAACAGGCTAACATGCAACGTTGAAACGTTGCTGGAGCATTGCATAGACCGAAGGGCATCCTTCGGTAAGCAAATGTTCCAAAGGGACAGGTGAAGGTAGTCTTATCTTGGTCTTCGGGAGCGATTGGGATTTGGTTATATCCTGAATATCCATCCAGAAAACAATAATACTCGTGTCCCGCCAATCTCTCTAACATTTGATCGATGAATGGAAGTGGAAAGTGGTCCTTACGTGTGGCAGTGTTTAACTTCCTGTAATCAATACAAACTCGAATCTTCGTTGGAAGACGTGTTTGTATCAATTCTTTATTCTCATTCTCCACCACAGTAAATCCAGCTTTCTTAGGCACAGCGTGGACTGGACTTACCCATTGACTATCAGATATGGGATAGATAATCCCATTGTCCAATAGTTTCAATATCTCAGATCTAACAGCTTCTTGCATAATGGGTTTAAGTCTGCGCTGTGGGTCTCTTTTCGGCTTAGCATCTTCCGTCAGATGAATTCTGTGTTGAACAATGGAGGGACTAATCCCCTTGATATCAGCCATGGTCCAACCAATGGCCTCTCTATTTTCCCTTAACACAGTCAGAAGGTCCTCTTCTTATTGTTCAGTAAGATTTGATGCAATGATTACCGGAAAGGATTCCTTCTCATCCAAGTACTTGTACTTGAGATGATTGGGAAGAGCTTTAAGCTCAGAAGAAGGGACAGGATCTATTACTGGTTGCTCATGGTGCAAGGGAAGAATAGGTGTGGAATTAGTGGTCCGTTCAACATTTGATCCAACAATCTGATCCAAGTTGAAGTCGTCCGACTCCAACTCAAACTCCTCTTCAGACTCATACTCAATTTCTTCCACATGTTCACTGGTCAATCCCTCAATCAAGTTCACATCAAAAGACTCATTGCTCACATCCCTTGGCTGCTTCCCCAGATGGAAGACATTCACCTCTTTCGTCATATCTCCGAACGTCAGCCGCATTGATCCATTTCTACAATTGATTATCGCATTCGCAGTGGCTAAGAAAGGACGTCCAAGAATGACGGGTGTTTGCGCTCTGTGATTTTGTACAGGTTGTGTTTCAAGAACAACAAAGTCCACGGGGTAAATGAATTCCCCGACCCGTATCAAAACATCTGTAATTTCCCCCTTGGGAATCTTTACAGAGCGGTCAGCCATTGGATAGTCATCTGGGTTGGACGAAGGTTGCCTAACCCTAACTGCTGATATACGGAAAAGGGAAGAAGATTGATGCTCGCGCCCAAGTCTAGCAAAGCCCTATTTATGGTGGTCTGCCCTATGATGCAAGAAATGGTAGGGCTCCCTGGATCTTTGTACTTCACAGGGATCGGACCATTGAGCAGTTCACTTATGTTGGAAGCTAAAAATACTTTCTTAGGGACATTTGCTTTTCATTTCTTTGTACACATTTCTTTCAGAAACTTGGCGTAGGATGGGACTTGTTGAATGGCATCTAAGAGAGGGACATTGATTTGTACTTGATTGAATATCTCTCTTATCTTCTCCATGTGAGCATTCATCTTATGATTCGTAAGCCTATTTGGGAATGGGACAACAGGCTTATATGTTTGCTCATCAACTTTCTCTTTTCCTTTTGACTGAGAAGTGGATGGTTGTGTGCTTGATGAAGGATTATCTTGCATGGGTTGTATTGGAACAGAAGGTGGTGGTTGTGACACAGATTTGGGAGATTGATTTGAAACCTTGTTGTCTACATGCTTCCCAGACCTAAGGATTTGAATAGCTTGGCATTGGCTTTGGCTGGGTCCCAAGTCTTCAACTTCATGCAGAGGAAAATGGGCTTTGGGATTTGGTACTGATTGGCTAGGTAACATTCCTTCTTGTCTTTCAGTCAGAGAATTAGCCAACTGCCCTATTTGGATTTGCAATTTATTCATGTCCTGCTGCTGATTGTTCATCATTGCGGTTTGGGTTTTAGATAAGGTCTCTATCATTTTCTCCAACTCAGAAATTTTCTTGTCTGAAGGATTGGGTGGTGGATGATGTTGATACTGGGGCTGAAAATTTCCTTGGTATGGCACAAGATTTTGGTATGACTGGAATCTGGGTGGACTCTGGTAAGAATGAATATTTGGGGGTTCTGGTGGTAAGTCGGTGGATGAGACTGAGCAGGGTATTGTTGTGGAAATGGTTGTCTCGGCTGCTCAGGGCCAGACTGACTCCAAGAGAAATTCGGATGGTTTCGCCATCCCGAATTATAGGTTTTAGAGTAAGGATTGTAAGCGGGTCTGGTGTACGCGGCATTTGCACTCTCCTGAAACATTTGAGTTTGATAAACTGGACACTCCTCAAACAGATGATTCAAATCATGGCAGTAGGTACAACCCGGGTTTACCACTGGTGTTGGGTTGACCTGATTAACAGCAGAGTTTTCCCTGGACTCTAGCAATTCAATCTTCTATATCAATTGCGTGATTTTAGCTTCTGCAGCTATTGAGGATCCTATGAAGTGTAAACCAGTTCTGGAAGTAGTGGGTGTAGGTTTCTCAGTACATGATTCCCACTGGATTGTCTTTTCAGCTAATGCCTCAAAAAGATCCCAACCCTGATCTTCATCCTTCTTTAAGAATTCTCCTTGACACATGGTTTCTAGGAGAGTCTTAGTCTGATAATCAAGCCCATCATAGATAATCTGGCACTGGCGCCATTTTTCTATACCGTGATGGGGACACAGGGCTACTAGGTCTTTGAAGCGCTCAAAGTACTTCCAGAATGGTTCATTGGCTTCTTGTTTGAACTGCATTATATTCTTCCTTATCAGGGCTGTCTTATGGATAGGATAAAACTTTTTAAGAAAGACCTTAACGAAATCATCCCATGTAGAAATCGAGCTGACTGGGAGATTATAAAGCCACTTCTTAGCAATATCCTTCAGGGCGAAAGGTATAAACCTAAGTCTAACAGCATCCTCGGTCAACTGGGAAATTCTCATCGTAAGGCATACTTCTTCAAACTCTCGGATGAAGAAGTACGCATCCTTAGATTCAAGGCCATGGAATCGTGGAAGTGTGTTTATGAACTGGGGCTTCAACTCAAAATTATTTCCATTAGTGTTCGGGAGGAGAATACAAGATGGAAGTGATGTGCGGATAGGATAGAACTTGTCTTGCAACGACACGTTGGCAGTCATGATTGTGTCGAGTGGTGGTGTATGTGGCAGTGTAAAAGTTCTTACAAGCCTAGCAGAATTCGGATCTCGATACCACTCTTGCATACAATTACACAATCAACGTGCACCTTTCACACAGGCGAAAAATGAAAATAACAATCAAGAAAAAAGAAAAATCAATCCAAGCTTTCTAGATTTTCTGGACCTAGACGACTCCTAACTGTAGATCGTCCACAGGAGGTTCAGTGTAGACTCTGACTATAAGCAAATCAGCCAGGGAAGGGTAAGGTTGGTGGGAGGTTTTCCGTCAGAGACGTTCCTTAATTAAGTAACCAGCAACCTTCGGGCTTTCGGCCCTCAACCCCTTTCCTAGACACTGATTTTACAGAAGTCACTTTCCAACACGTTTCCCCCTTAGGATAATCTCCTAAGTGAGTCCGGATGTCCCTAGGGCCAACGTCTAGCAATTTTTATTTAGAAGCTTAGGATTGTGAGTGCGTGGGAAAATGGTTTGTGGGCTAAGGAAGGGGTGATAAAATCCCCACCTTATCTTTTTTATGGGATTTGCCCTTAAAATCAATTCGTGCAAGTGTACGATATCAACAAACAAGGTTCACTCAAAGCTTAAGTAAATCAAACAAAGAGTGAGTCCTAGTCTATATGCTATGCTTACGTACCTTGTCCCCCGCACTCTTCAACAGTAAATGTAAAGGAATTGAAAGACACGTGCCTAGTATGCAAATGTCTAAACAAAATTTTTTTAACTTTGCAACAAGTTTTTTACTGTTGATTAGCAGATATCAGGTGAAGAAAACAAGATTTAAAATATAGCAGCAGCTGTATTTTGCAGAGAAGCAAGCCCTGCAGAAAATGGTCAGTAGTGAACTCCTCTTTGCCGCAATTATGCGGCAAAATCCCAGAATTTGCCGCAATTTGGAGGGATCCTGGTCTCTACTTTCGAGAGCAGAGGCCCAGGTCCACTTATATGTTTCTGCAATGCAAGATTTTCTGTTTCTTCAACCTGTACCTGCAACAGAGAAGAGTATTCGTTTAAATTCTTCACTTGAAAACAAATACCGTTGCTCTCCCCGGCAACGGCGCCAAAATTGATTGGTAAAAAAAGTTGTGTAGAGTATTAGCACAAATATGTAACAAAGAGATGAAGTTTAGAATCCACCTTGGTGCTAAGTCCACTCCACAAATGTATTTAAAGATTGATTTACCCTTTCCAATCTCCGCTATAACAATGGCTATACCGGGTCGATTCTCGAGGAGAGCTAGCGATAGAAGCGTTACGGTATGTAGTGAAGAAATGAAAACGAAATGTCTTCTATGTATTTACACAATTGCAAGAAGTAACATGAAAAGAAGTGATGGATTTGTGCATTATGAAAAAGAAATTAAAAGAATGAGTGAAGTGTATTGCAAAGAAAGACAAGCTAAAAGAAATGTTGGAAAACTTTTAGATGAGAAGGTACATGGCTAGCTAACTTCACCTCATTGCTAACTTGCTAAACTCAATGGTGATTGCAAGATTGCCTCATGTTGACTCATTGGCAATTAAAGATAACTTGCATGTTTGTTCAAGTGTTGTTTCCATCTTGAAGATTAGTGTTCTCTTTGTTGTTAGCTTGAAGCCTCAAATTGAATCATAGGCTCTCTAAATAGATGTTCAATGATGAACTCTAGGATTGGTACTCAAGTAGTGCTAAGTTAGAAGAATCAACATTCATTTGAACATTCAAGACATAACTACAAATTAGCTTGAAGTAAAGAAGTTGTTCTTACTATACAAGTAGCATATGTTTTGGTGATCCATCCTCATGTTCCATCAAAGGCTCTTGTTCTTGACAAGGCTCTATCCGAGGCACACATGAGTCATATTGAGTCTTTAACAAGCCATTACCAAGGGAAAGCAACTATACTTCCTTGGAAATCAAAAGAAACTTAAACTATGCAAGTATTGAAACAAGCAATCATCCAAAGAGATAGAAGTTAGCTAGGTAAGTTATTAGCTAGCCATGCAATATGAGTTTAGCTCTCCATTACACAAGTAACAAAGCTACAATTCATTATGTAAAGCAAAGATCTAAAGCAATTACAATGAACTAGAATCAAAGCAAGAAATTAAAGCAAGGTAAAGTAAAGCATACTAGAGTTGCAAAGAGATGAATGGAGCTCTTTTGATTAATCCTTGGCCACAAGAATGTCACTTCCTTGGTACAAGCTCTCAAATAGCACTCTCTTTCTCACTTTGTCAAGATCTCTAGGAGGAAGAAGATGAAGTCTAAAAACCTAGGAGAAAACAAAAATACAAGAATTTTCCCCTATTTTCTTCTCTCTCTTCTCTCTTTTCTCTCTTCTCTCTTTTCGTGTGCAGACCTGGTCCTCTATTTATAGCCATAAGTGAGAAGCTTCGAGAGTCCTGGCCGTTACCACAAAATCCGGGCTCCAACGGCTTCACAACCGCCGCAGATACGCGGGAAAATCCCCGTTTTTGCGGCAAAATCTGGGCCGTTGAGCCCAGATTTTCTGTTACGATCTGGTAGTTAGGTGGTTATCCACGTGGCCTTCTGGAATCTTCAGTGGGCGCGCGGATCTCAACTGAATCCAAATTTAAATCTTGGCTCTTTTGGGATTATGGATTTAATCACTTTAATTATTGCTAATTAAAGTGATTAATGGGCTTTTTCTCTTTTAAGTTGTGGACCTGTAAAAATAGAGAGAAAATGGGTAAGAAATCACATTTTATTTACAAATGCATAGTATGGAAGTGGTAAAATATGTAAATATGTAGAACAATCACACCGCTAGGGGTCTACTGCTACACCGTCATGCCCTTCGGACTGAAGAATGCAGGGGCAACATATCAAAGGGCCATGAATGCCATCTTCATCAGCAAATGCGCAAAACAGTGGAATGTTATGTTGATGACATTGCAGTAAAAAGCCGCGCTAAAGTGATCATATATCTGACCTAAAGGCTGTCTTTGGCATCATGCGGGCCCATCAATTGAAGATGAACCCACCAAGTCCTTCCTGGGGGTGGCCAGTGAAAAATTCCTAGAGTTTGTAGTAACCTCTACGGGGATTCATGTGGACCCAGAAAAGGTTCGCGCTATCCAGGAAATGCAACCTCCGAGAAACCTCAAGGAGCTCAGGGGATTGCAAGGACGATTGGCGTGCATCCGAAGGTTTATCCCAAATCTCTCCGGAAGATGCCAACCCTTTTCCAAATTAATGAAGAAAGGGTTTCGTTCATTTGGGACAGCGCTTGCCAGCAATCATTTGAGGAAATTAAACAGTACCTCACACAACCGCCAGTCCTTGCAGCTCCGGTGTCTGGAAAGCCTTTCCTGGTATACGTCCGAGCAATGGATCATTCTTTAGGAGCTCTACTCGCTCAGAATGATGATCAAGGACGAGAGCAAGCAATCTACTATTTGAGTAGAACAATGATCGGAGCCGAACATCGGTACAACCCGATCGAGAAGGAATGTTTGGCATTGGTGTTCGCTATTCAGAAAATGCGACACTATTTGGTAGGCCAGACGATAAACGTCATATCAAAGTCAACCCCTTGAGGTTACTCATGACAAAGCCTTCATCATTAAATGGCCGTCTGGCAAAATGGGCCATATTGCTATCTCAATATGAAATGCACTTTTTACCATAAAAGGCCATTAAAGGACAAGCGGTGGCAGATTTCCTGGCTGAGCATCCAGATCCGAGGGCAACCAAACTTTACGACGATCTCCCAGACGAGGTCGCTGAAGCCTGCCAGACCCAGACATCCTTTGAAAGGTAGGTGTGGCAACTTTTCTTTGATGGCGCATCAAGACCAAGCCCAAAGGAACATAGTGGCGGGGGTAGGAGTAGTACTTGTCTCCCCACAGAACTATGTGATTCCCCGAGCTGTCTCGCTAACTGAGCCTTGCTCCAACAATGTGGTGGAGTACAATGCTCTTTTGATTGGGATGCAACTCGCCGATGAGATTGGCGTTAAAAATCTCGAGGCATATGGTGACTCCAAACTCATCGTAGCAAGGTTCGCGGGGAGTACAAAGTCAGACATGAAGACCTAGTACCCTATTACAACGCAACTGTCCACATTGCTGGGAAGTTTACAAACTTCTACATCGACCATGTACCACGCAAGCAAAATGCGCATGCAGACGCACTGGCGTCTCTCGCTGCCTCCTTAGCTCTACCGGCTGGAACGGTGGAGAAGATATTTGTCCATAGCCACGACCTGTATTGCCCGAGAATTGCTCCCGAGGATTACCAGAAGCCAACAGGAGATTCTCAAGACAAAGAAGCACTGGAATTGTCAATCGGTCTAGAGCCTAGAGACTGGCAATTCCCCTACATTGATTATGTCCTGTATGGCATCTTACCTGAGGACACCAAAGAAGCGGCTGCCATTCGAAGGAAAGCCCCCAAATTCTACTATAATGCGATCACACAAACATTGTATCGTCGATCGCATGACGGGATCTTGCTCCGCTGCCTTTCACCAAAGGAGGCACAGGAAATATTAAAAGAAGCCCATGACGGTATGTGTGGAGCCCATCAACCTGGCCCAAAACTTGCATACCGACTCCAAAGGCTGGGATATTATTGGCCTAAGATGATCGCTGACGCCATCACTTATGCCAAAAGAAGTCACGCCTGCCAAGTACATGGCGATTTCATCCATCAAGCACCAGGGTACCTTCACCCTATGACCTCTACCTGGCCATTTGAAATGTGGGGGATGGATGTAGTTGGCCCTATCAGCCCGCCGTCGTCAAAAGGACATCGGTTTATTTTGGCAATAACCGATTACTTCTCCAAATGGGCTGAGGCCGTTCCTTTAAAGGAGGTGAAGTCATCTGATGTGATCAAGTTCGTGAAACATCACGTCATTTACCATTTTGGGGTACCTCGGCGAATTGTCCACGACAATGGCCCCAGTTCATCAGTCAGGCTTTCCAAAGGTTCTGCGCTAAGTTCAGAATCCAGAGTGTGTCCTCAACGGCATACTACCCCGCCGCTAATGGCCTCGCAGAAGTTTTCAACAAGACCATTGGCAAGCTCCTCAAGAAATTCGTCTCGAAAAGTCAACGTGACTGGGACGACAAGCTAGGTGAATGCTTATGGGCCTATCGCACAACTGTGCGAACCCCGACTAAAGCTACGCCATTTTCTTTGGTATATGGGTGTGAAGCCGTGCTTCCACTGGAAATCCAAATTTCATCTCTACGCGTCGCCTTGACAGCAGAGATGACAATAGAGGAGAAGCATCGACAGCGACTCCAGGAATTGGAGGCCTTAGACGATAAGCGTCTGCGGGCCCAACAACAAATCGAGCTTTATCAAGCTCGAATTACCAGAGCCTTCAACAAGAAAGTTAAAGTGCGAACTTTCAAGAAAGTTGATCTTGTCTTAGCCGTCAGAAGACCTATGGTGATGACGCACAAGACGAAAGAAAAATTCTAACCCAAATGGGAAGGACCATTCGTAGTAGAGTCAGTCTACTCAAATGGATTGTATCGCCTCATAACTTCAAATGGCGATACACTCATGATGTCGATCAATGGCAGATTTCTGAAGAGGTACTATCTTTAATAGTACTCCTCCACCGATCAAGCTAAAAGTACACCTCTGATCAAAACAAGAAGAGCTTCTTCATTAACATCCGACGCCTCCAACGGCTAAGGATAGAGGAAAATGTTGGCTTCTAAGCCCAACATAAATCTTCGACAACTCATCATGCTGAGGGGAATAGCATGGCTAGCCCAACTAAAACAGTAGTTGGTAAAGGCATATCAAACCCGTTGACAGCTGAGGATTTGCTAAAAATCCTAAGGGACATGTTCCCCTTTGATCCAACGCCTCCAACGGCTAAGAATAGAGGAAAATGTTGGCTTCTAAGCCCAACATAAATCTTCGACAACTCATCATGCTGAGGGGAATAGCATGGCTAGCCCAACTCAAACGGTAGTTGGTAAAGGCATATCAAACCCGTTGACAGCTGAGGGTTTGCTAAAAATCCTAAGTGGATGTAGTTCCACTCTTCCCTCCAAAAATCCCTTACCAATTCTAATCCACAGAATGGTAGGTCTACAAGATACAATCATTGCTACGTTAACACTATACCTCTGGTAATGAAAATTCTCAATACTCCTTGTCGAGTACAAACTTTGCTTGTCAACTCTACATGGAGTAACAAACTTTCAAACTTGCCAAGTTAACATTATACCTCTGGCACTTTAAAATTCACTTGTCGATTCTAATCAATAAAATGACAGGTCCTCAAATTGCTCATATCGCAGGTCCACTACTGTCAAGTTAATACCATACCTCTGACAATTACTGTTTAAGTTAACATCACACTTATAACAGTAATCAAGCTGCTGTGAAGTTCAATATTAAACCTCTGATAGTCACTTTCCTTCAGACTTCCAGATCGAAGCTGAAATGAACGATGCTAAGTTTAATACTACACCTCTAGCGTCCAAGTCATTGCTAAGTTTAACAATACACTTAAGGCCATGACTTTCCCTCGAACTTCCTAGTTAAAGTCGAGATGACCAATGCCAAGTTCAAAATTACACCTTTAGCATTATCCTCACTGTCAAGTTAAACATCACACCTATGATAGTGACACTTTCAGTTTTTCCAAATGAAAGCTGAAATGCTTCTGAGTCAAGTTAATATCACACCTCTGACTCACATTCTTGTCAAGTTAACATCACACTTCTGGCAAGACAACTTTCAACCCGTTAAGTTAATATCATACCTCTAACGGTAAAAACTTTCCTAGATCCCCCGCGAATCTAGTCTCACTTGTTGTTCTCCTTAACAGAACAACAAGTCTACTTAAAAAACATTGTTAGGTTAACATTACACCGTTAACAGTGTTTTCATCAACTCTCCAGTTGAGCTTAAACCTTTGATAAAATCTCATCTTCCATGGGGGTACCAATTCAACCTGTCACTTTCTTTTTATAAAGTGGCAGGCTCACCAAAATTATCTTATTTCTGTCAAGTTAATATCACACCACTGACAGCATTGCTGAGTTCCTGAAATAGGGTCTCTCCCCACAAAATTTGACTCGTTAAGATTATTATCATGATTTTGACAGGTCAAAGGTTCTTTACTTCTATTCGTCTGACTTTCAATACAAAAAGAGAGTTCAAGACAACAGAAGAAGACAAAAAGAAATGTGTCGCTTTTATTTCCAGTCATATGAAAGTGATTCAAAACGCTCTCTTATACAATAAGATTGAGAGTTACAATAAAGGAGTACAGAGAAGTCCCTTTCTCTCTCAAAGGTTGCACTCACTCCTTGAAGCTGCTCACAACTCCAAGTACAAGATGTTTGGAAGGGCGCCAAAGTAAGATTGAACACTGTGGCGATGATCGGAAGCTGGTTGCACCACGATACATGATGTAAACATCAAAGAAGCCTCCGGTTGAGAACAATGGTGTTTCTTGAGGTAGAAAGGCAGCAGAATCTTCTGATTCCACCTGACCATCCGAAGTGGGGATATGATCCTTCGTTGATGAACATCTCTACCTCCAGAGAGTCACCCAAGGAGCATAGAGCTTTCCTCGATGTCACTTCTGGGGTAAAAAGGAGGTTTTGAGACCTCACAGAGGATGCCCCTCTTTTCGATGACCTGCAGGAGGACCATATCCACCACTATATCCACCGCTACCCCCGCCGCCATGCTCCCTCTGACCATGCCATGCCAAGAAGCATGACCGGTGCATTGAATCCAAAGAGATCTTGGCGAGGGTCAGTGCCCATGACTTCTTCTCCTGTGGTCGACCGCCAAACAAGTTCGCTGGCCGAAATATTCTCCCAGAGGCCCAGCGAACATGAAAAGGATGATCAAGCCTACCTGCAAGAAGCAACAAAATTAGAAATTCGGAAGCTTAGTGTACCTCAACAGAAAACACTAAGTAACAGACGCAGCTACTGCTGAGGACTTCAGACGCAGGAATGGCCCACGTAGAGAGCCAAACTTCTGTGGAGGCAGAAACAGACGCGAATCAAAGCTGTGATATACACGAAATTTGAACGCGATCTAGTTCCACACCCATGTCTAAGATGCAAGACGTAAAGAGAATCAGAAGCGAAAATTGCCGTCTTCCTATTGGATGAACAGGAGTTGCAAGATTCAGGCCTGAGACCTCCAGTCTGAGTTGAAATTCTCCTAAGTCGACAGCCTCAAGACGCGAGCTCTATGTGCAAAGCCTGCGGCCAGGTGCCTAAGTCTACTATACTCGTGTCCAGAGAAGTTTAAGTCAAATGGCGCAACATCCAAAGGAGGAATGCACCAACTAAGACTTCAGGAGAAAATCCAGATGATGAATCTCTTTAAGAGATATCAAAATTCAAACTTAGTTGGGTTAAAATGTCATGGCAAACGAGAAGGCGTACCCACAGAGGCCTCTATTAAGAGTTGAACTCTCTGCATTGAAGCGCGGACATAAAAGGTGCTCAAGAAGACGCTTTCTGTTATTGAAATCACTCGACAGTGGTAATCTTCTGAAGAGACCAAACAGAAGCATGAAAGCTCTGGGTCATCTTTGTCCATGGAGGCAAGCCCCTGGTAAAAGTCCTTGAAGGGAGAAGATGGAGTCTCTCAGAGCACTCGCTTTTAAAAGAAAATAGTCCAAGTATGGGACTGCTAAAGGAAGGGGGTAAGCCCTATTTATAGGCAAGCTACAACCCCTATAATCAATGGCTCATTAATCAGGGCCGTCGGCTTCAATCCCCGCATGCATGTCGAAGCCCAGTAAAGGGCTGACACGTGGACTATTGCTTCGGGAAGCATCGAAGACGCGAGTCTCCAACCGCCAGTGCCGGTCTGGCATTTAAAGGTATTAATGCCTAAACCCAATGAAGGGCTGACGCGTGGACTGCCGCGTCGGGAAACGTTGGAAGATACGAGTCCCCAATCGTCAACATCGACTAGACATTTAAAGATCTAACAAAATCTTTATGACAAGCTGCATGTAACGCTTGAAAAGTTACACCAAACGCAAACCCGAGAGTTGCGTCCAGGAAGTTGCGTCCCTTTGTGAATACGAAGGCGGCGTCCTTTTTCGTTCCAGCTAATGACGACCGCGTCTCTCGGAGCAGTTCAGAGCTGCGTCCCCTTAGCAAAGAGGGACCCATTATGGGGGTCGCGCTTTGAAATCATGAAAAATTAGAAAGCTGGTGTTCAGTCCTTACTTCTGCAAATCAGTTCAACAGTACACTAGCACAAGCAGACGACCGTCTACTCCTGTCTTAAAGTGCACCCACGGCAGACTTAAAGCAATCGGGGAGGTTTAGACTGTGCATCTAGACACTCAACACGATCAACTTTGGTGGCTTCAAAGAGTTCCACAGTATACTCACGAAGGCCATACTCCAGATAAGATCAAACCCAGAGCATTGACAGTCCAGTCATAAGGGTGAGCTCAGCTAGAGTCCAAAGTATTTCAAAATCCGTCCCACTTAACTGCGGAATGTTGAAAACTTTGGAGGGGGTTCTGTAGGCTGTCTAAAAAATCACTAAAAGACAAGCCATTGAAAAGCAGAATTCCAAGTTCTGGACGTAAAGCTAATTTTGGCCGCATCTCAACACCAAGGCGCGTGAGTCGAAACCCGCGTCTCAGCAGCACCAAGGCACGAGGCTCGACGGACGCGTCTCAGCCGCACCAAGGCGCGAGGCTCGACGGACGCGTCTCAGCCGCACCAAGGCGCAAGAGACGTGGCACCAAGGCGCGAGGGTCGAAACCCGCGTCTCAGCCGCACCAAGGCGCGAAGGTCGAAACCCGCGTCTCAGCCGCACCAAGGCGCGTGGGTCGAAACCCGCGTCTCAACAGCTCCAAGGCGCGTGGGTTGACACCCGCGTCTCAGTTGTAACCGTCCCGGTTATAGGGTCAATCACAGCCCACATAACGGGGAAAGTTAGCCCCCATTATGGAGTATTTTTAGGAGACACGTACGCCCCTGAAATCTCTATAAATAGCCCCGTTGCTATTGAGAAGGGGTCGGTCGATTAGAGAGGAGATACAGAAAAAGAGAGTCCAACTCTTCAGCTAGCTTGCTATGCTCAAGTTAATCTTTGCCGACAATCTCTTTGAGAGTTTTGGTCGACAGAGCTGTGTTACTCCGTCAACCACTCGAAGAGAAGAGCCCCGGAAGATCTCAACGTTCACCCGGTCAACGAAGAACAAGATTCACTCTCCACCGCAACTTGAAGAACCCAGCCTTAAACAAAGGGAGGATTCAAGACTCAACATCCTCCCTCCCTTGTAATCGGAAGACTGATCTGTTGTAATCTTCTATCCAATCAAAAGAATTTTGCAATTGAATCCTCCTTTTTCGACGTGTACACATACATGTATATAGAACAAATCTAATATACATTAAACCATGTAAACTTGTATTGATACTATCTATTCATGAAAACCAAGATCGGTTAAACCAAAACCGAAAATCATGAAACAAGAAACAAGTGTGTGTGTTGTGAACTTGACATATCACAGTATCTAGTCTTTACAAATGGATCTAAAAACATAATCTAAACTATGTACCGAAGTCTTCTTGACGAACTCCGTCTTCAAGCCGACTCGATCCAAACTGTGATCCACCGAGCTTGACTCCAACGAGTGCTAGGTATGAACATGTCGCTCGGGCTCTTGAATCACCATGTGAGAAGCTCCAAAACTCTTTTGTTGAAGCTAATCACCTACTAATATCTTGGTTAAGTATCTGAAACTAAACATCACAAGATTATTAGTAAACATAACTACATGAGTTAATCATCATCAAAACTAGAGTGGAAGGCCTCTGGGCCAACAGGTTTTTCATTCAATATAACATTCCTTAATTACATAACCACCTTTCAATTACCTTCATTTGTTAAACGCCAATTAGACTGGTATTTGTCGGTCTCAATATACAGTAATATTTATGAACATAAACATTTCAGTTTAACTCCTGTAAAATGAATGTTATACTGAAATATTTATGTTCATAAATATTACTATATATTGAGACTGACTAATACCAGCCTAATTGGTATTTAACCAAGGAAGGTAATTAAAAGGTGGTTATATAATTAAGGAATGTTCTATTGAACGGAAAACCTCCCACCTGATGTTCACTGACCTGGCCAATTAGATCGGTGATATTGATTAGTTGTTTGATCTATTCCTGAATCTAACAATCTTAAGACAATTATTATTACTTGAAATTACTTACGTCTATTCTGCTTGAAATTGCAGAAGATGTGTGAGACTAATCAAGATAGTACCAGTAAGGCATCGAATATACAAATTAAAACACTGGTGCCTGCTTCACTTTCTAACTGAAGCCAGAGAAGCCAGGAAAATTTGATGGCACTAAATTCAAAAGGTGGTAATAGAAGATGATATTCTACTTGACCACTCTACATTTGGCTAAATTCCTGCAAGAAAATCCACCGGAACTCAGAACTGATCGGGACTCTATCCTTGTAATTGATGCATGGACACATGGTGATTTCCTTTACTGAAACTACATTCTAAATGGATTGAATGATTCTCTTTACAATGTTTAGAGTCTTATCACAATGACTAATAAGTTATGGGCAAGTCTTGATAAGAAGTATAAGTCTTAGGATGCAGGAACTAAGAAATTCGTCGTGGGATGATTTTTAGAGTACAAGATGGTGGACAGTAAGACTGTGATCAGTCAGGTGCAAGAATTCTAATTTATCTTGCACGAGATAGAGGTTAAAGGTATGATTCTACTTGAAACTTTTCAGGTTGGTACTATCGTGGAGAAACTCCTCCCTGCATGGAGAGATTTCAAGACCTACCTAAAGCACAAGTGCAAGGAGCTGAAGTTAAAAGATCTCATTGTGAGATTTCGGATTGAGGAGGACAACCGAAAGTCCGAGAAAATGAGTAACAAGAACTCCTATGAAGCCAAGGCCAATGTGATCGAAGACTCAGAGAGAAAAACGTCTACTTTTAAAGGCTTAAAGTAGAAGAAGACTGCCCCAGGGTACAAAGGTAAGGACCGAGAAGGCAAGAACAAGTGTTTCAAAGAAACTTGCTATATCTACAATAAAGAGGGACACAAGGTAAATGAATATCGCAGTCGTCTCAAAAAGAACAAGAAGGACCATCCTTAAGCAAATCTGACCAACCATGCGTCGTCAAGCCTATCAGCTGTGGTGTCAGAAGTGAATCTGACAACAACAATAAGAATTGGTGGGAAGACACTGGGGCTACTCGGAACATCTGCTTTGAAAAATATTCTTCTCTGAATATTAAAAAGTAAAGAATGATGAGCAACTCTACATGGGAAACTCAGCCGTCCCCAAGGTTGAGGAAAGAAAAAGGTCATATTGAAGTGGACATTTGGGAAGGAGTTCACTCTGACGATGTACTGCATGTTTGAGATATCTGCAAGAACCTAACATCCGGTTCAATTCTTGGTAAGAAAGGCTTTAGAATGGTCTTTGAATCAGATAAATTTGTTCTTACTAAGAATGACATGTATGTGGGCAAGAGTTATTTTGTTTATGGTCTTTTTAAGGCCAATGTTGTTGTAGTGGACAAAAAGTCCGTGTATCTGTACTCAAAGCTAATAAATAAAGAAAAATTTTCTGTTTATTTGCTTGAATCTCCTATATTATGGCATGTAAATTATAAGTCCTTGCAAAATTTGTCTAATCTAAGATATATTCCTAAACTGAACTTGAAAGAAATTTGCAAGTATGAGATTTGTGTTGAGACCAAGTTCGCGAAAAATTCATTTCACTCAATTGATAGAAATATAGAACCCTTAGGGTTAATTCATAGCGACTTGTGTGATTTGAAATTTGCACCAACAAGAGGCTGAAAAAAGTATTTCATTACTTTTATTGATGACTGTACAAGATACTTCTATGTGTATCTTCCAAACAGTAAAGATGAGGCCATGAGTATGTTTATATATATAAAGTCGAGGTTCAGAATCAACTCAATAAAAATGTAAAGATTCTAAAATCCGATCGAGGTGAAGAATATGAATCAAATGAGTTTAGTAAGTTATGCGCTAAATTTGATATAATACATCAAACCACAGCATCATACACTCCTCAGCAGAATGCGATTGCCGAAAAAAGTATAGAACTTTAAAAGAGATAGTAAATTCCATGCTACTAAGTTCTGGTGCACCTCAGAACTTGTGGAGGGAAGCTCTATTAATTGCAAATTATATTCTAAATAGGGTACCACACAAGAAACTTGGTCTTATACCATTTGAGTTAGGCATGGAAGAGCACCTTCCTACAATTATCTCAAAATGTGGAGGTGCCTTGCAAAGGTACTGGCCCCACTACTTAAAAAGACCAAGTTGGAAACAAAAACTATGGACTGCGTTTTTATAGGATATACCTTGAATAGCAGTGCTTATAGATTTTTGGTATACAAATCAGAAATACATGATATTCATATAAACATGATTATCGAATCGAAAGATGTCGTATTCTTTGAAGATATCTTTCTGTATAAACGGAAAGAAGATAAGACTTCTGAGAAAAGAATACATGACACAACATTTATGGATAAAGGACCTAGTGGACTTATAGTATATGCGGAAGTTAAACCAAGAAGAAGTCAGAAATCGAGAACCTCAAAATCTTTTGGTCCGGACTTCATAGCATATGTGCTTGAAAGTGAGCCTCAAATATTAAAGAGGTTATGTCTACTCCAGAAGCACAAATATGAAAAGAAGCTGTAAACAGCGAAATAGAATCCATCCTAAGTAATCACACTTAGGAATTGGCAAACTTGCCTCCTGGCAGTAAACTAATCGGGAGTAAGTGGATTTTGAAATGAAAATTAAAACCCAATCGATAAATACAAGGACAGATTAGTAGCCAAAGATTATCGACAAAAAGATGGACTTGACTACTTCGATACTTATTCTCCAGTAACAAGAATAACATCCATTTAGATGTTAATTACGATTGTAGTATTACACAACTTAAATATTCATCAAACGAATATCAAGACTGCATTCCTCGAATTAAATTAAGAAATATACATGAAGCAACCTGAAGGATTTATAGTTAAGGACCAAGAACACAAACTGTGTAAATTGGTAAAATCCTTATAAGGTTTAAAACAGACTCCGAATTAATAGCATGAAAAAATCGATAGTATCATGATCAAAGATGGGTTTACTATCAACGAATGTGATAAGTATATTTACAGTAACACAGTTGAAATGCATATATCATTGTTTATCTTTATGAAGACGACATGTTAATACTTGAGACTAATATTGAGGTTATTAAGTCTACAAATTAAATGCTATCCAACAATTTTGATATGAAGGATTTAGGTGTTGCTGATGTAATTTTAGGAATTAAAATTATAAGAATACCAGATGGAATCAGTCTATCTCAATCTCATTACGTAGATAAGATGATAGAAACATTTAAAGAACATGGGATAAATAGAATATGAATCCTTTTCTTTCACACTTCCACTTTCATAAGAATACAGGAACTACAACATGACAGTTGGAGTATTCTCGGAAGTCTAATGTATTTAATAAAGTGCACTAGACACGATATTGTTACATTGTAAGCAAACTAAGTAGATACACTAGTAACCCTGATGATGATTATTGGACTGCTCTACTACAAGTACTAAACTATGTATCCAAAACCAGGGAGTATGCCTTGAAATATAAGAAATATCCACTTATACTTGAAGGGTACAGTGATGCTAATTGGATTGCAAATTCTGATGAATCAAAATCAAGTAGTAGATATGTTTTTACTCTTGGAGGCGCAGCGGTATCTTGAAAATCTTCCAAGCAAATATGTATTGCCCGTTCCACAATGGAATCAGACTTTATAGCCTTAGATAAGGCTGGAGAAGAAGCAGAATGGTTTCAATAATTTTGAAAGATAGTACTAGTTAGGCACCAAATATGCAGAATCAGAAACAGAAGATACATTCTTTAATTACAGAACCACTTTTTAATTACCTTCTTTGGTTAAACACCAACTAGACTGGTATTAGTTAGTCTCAATATATAGTAATATTTATGAACATAAATATTTCAGTATAATCCCTGTAAAACGAACGTTAATTCAATTATACAGCATTTGGAGTGAGGTACGCATGTAGCGAATATCCTTAAGACAATTACGTCCCCCGCTATGGTGCTAACGGGTTATTGGACGCTGCTCTCTCAAGATACAACACTTCTTCGCGGTATTTGATAGCACTACCAAATCACTATACATTCGAACCGTAGTTAATTAGTACCTTCACAAGGAATTCAACGCAATAGGACGAAGACAAATTTCAGGGAGAATATTTATCTAATATGGAGGATTATTTACTGTAAGAAAAGGAGGGAGAGAGAGAGAAGAATTTTAGTCTTAGAAAGTCACAGATTCAGACAACAATTCTATTCCAGAATCTGTTTAATTTTGTTAGCCTTCTTTCAGGTCTTAATTCCAAATCAGACAAATCAAAATTGCTTCTGTTTCTGAGTTCTGGACTTCTCATTCGGATGGTGCCTTTGGAAAGTCTGAGGTCTGAGGTGAGCGCTATTTATAGCGCTCCTGGAACACCCGTTGGAGAAAGTGGGAGTAGTTACTGTTGGCAACTGTTCTGACAAGAACTATTGGCAAGGTTACTGTCAGAACCGTTGGCAATGGTTTACAAAGCCATTCGCGCACCCAACAGTTCACAGAACCATTCGCGCGTCCGGGTATCGGGTCTGGTTGAACCTGCACCCGAGTGGCCCGGTTCAAAAAGAACCGAACTGGGTTGGTTCGCACCCGCACCCAGACCCAGACCCAGACCCAGGCCTGGGCTCTGGCTCTGATACCGATGGCGCGCACGTGTGGGTATGGTTTCTCCCAAACGCGCATGAAAACTCCAAGTAACCAAAGGGCACACCCTTTGTTTTCATTTTTTTCATATTTAAACACTTCAACTTTCCACTCCATATTCAATGAGGGACTAAATATTTTAGCTACCTTTAGTCCCCTTTAACTATTGAATTAGGCTAATTTAGACTTGAATATCTCATTCACTCAAAAACGGAATTGAATATGTGAATATACATACCACGTTCACCCCCAATGGAAGGAGAACATCTCCAACTATTATCTAATTGATTTTATTAACGGATCTCGCCTTAATTCAGCTCAAAGATTCACTTCAAATTTTCATTTTTCCCAACAATCTCCCATAATGAATGAAGATTCAAGAAATTAACACACAAAGAGGCTGACTCTATGGTGAAAGGTACTTTAGAAAAAAAAATTGCATCTAGATAGGTGAACTAGGTCTTAAACCTTCTATAGCAAAAAGTTTATTAGACTTACTGGCTAATCAGTGAACTAAGTCTTGAAATGTTAGCCGTTTATGTAAGTCAAGTCAAAGAGCCTCACACAGTGACTTTGCAAAATCAATTTTGATTTTCGGTTGTGTCCAGTTTGATCCTGAACATTCTTAGTTTCAGATAGTATCTTTAAGGAATCACAGCCTCCATAGATACTTCCAAAGAGCTAACCCAGCTCTATACTTACATAGGTGATCATTTTATTAAGAGTAGTCTACTCTACCCTACTTTTTTCAATTAGGTGTAAAAGGATTGAGGAGGACAATCGAAAGTCCGAGAAAAAAGCAACAAGAACTCCTATGAAGCCAAGGCCAATGTGATCGAAGACTCAAAGGGAAAAGCATCTACTTTGAAAGATTTGAAGCAAAAGAAGACATCCTCGGGGTACAAAGGCAAGGACCAGGAAGGTAAGAACAAGCACTTCAAGAGAACTTACTATATCTGCAACAAAGAGGGACACAAGGCGAATTAATGTCGTAGTCGTCCCAAAAAGAACAAGAAGGACCATACACAAGCAAACTAAACCGATCATGCGTCGTCAAACCTATCAGCTGTGGTGTCAGAAGTGATCTGACAATCAATAACAAAAATTGGTCGTAGAAACTGGAGCTACTCGGCACATCTGCTCTAAGAAAATATTATTCTCTGAATATCAAAACTAGAGCATGATGAGCAATTCTTCATGGGTAACTCAGCCATCTCCAACGTTGAGGGAAAGGAAAGGACATCCTGAAGTGAACATCTGGGAAGAAGCTCACTCTGAATGATGTATTGCATATTTCAGATATCCGCAAGAACCTAATATCTTGTTCAATTATTAGTAAGAAAGGCTTTAAAATGATCTTTGAATCTGATAAATTTGTACTAAGAATGGTATGTATGTGGGCAAGGGTTTATCTTGCTGATAGCCTTTTCAAGGCCAATGTTGCTGTATTGGACAAAAAGTCCATGTATCTATACCCAAAGCTTACAAATAAAAGAAAATCTTCTGTTTATTTGCTTGAGTCTCCTATATTATAGCTTACTAAATTAGGGCATGTAAATTACTAGTCCTTACAAAACTTGTCTAATCTAAGACATATTCCTGAACTCAACTTGAAAGAATTATGAACAATGGGCTCTTTGGGAGTCTTTATGGAGGATATGATTCCCTAAAGATACTCTCTGAAGCTAAAATATCCAGGGCCAAAATGGACACAACTGAGAACCAAAGTTGATTTTGAAAAGTTACTGTATGAAGCTGATCGATGGGGAAACTAGCACTCAAAAGTGTGTATTCTGTAAAATCGATGAAAGCTCGAATGTGCTAATGTACCCTCGATACTTCCGTTATAGCATTGGCTTAACGGGTCGAATCCACAGGGAAGGGAGGCGATAGAAGCATTACAGTCTCTATTCACGTCAGTTGTTAACACTTCTTCTTTGTTAAAAGAATGAAAAAGAGAATAAAAAGGAAAAGAAAAGGAAAACAAGCATGTGGTAGGTGAGGAGAGCGGTGAAAACGGCGATGTGAAAACAAAATAGAAAAATGGTTTGAAAAACAAAATAGAAAAAGAGATGGAACAAGGATGAACTAAGAAGGCGATGAAAACAACGATGAAGAGGATAGAAAGATTTTTGGAAAACGATTTCTAAATCAAAGTAAAAGAAAACTCATGGCTACTAACTACTAAATACTCCACTAACCATACTAACCTCTTCGAGATAGTTGCCTCACATTTTGATCCTCGGCCATCACAATCCTTGGCTCCAAGAGACGATACAAAGCATGGCTCATGGATGGTTCATAACAATCAAACATTGCATCAAGAACAAGCTAATACAAGCATCACTCATTACACTACTAGCATGAAATAAAAGAGCATGAAATAAAAGAGAGTTAGCTTGGTTAGCAAGTTAGCAAGTTAGATGTTAGAACCCATCATCTTTGGCCATCAATGGCTCTTGCAAGAACAAGGCCTTGTAGAGGCAACCCGATTCATGTGGATTATCAAGTAAGTGGTTAGATGGTTAGTGGTTAGTAGTTAGATTGCCATGAGAAGAAAAGTTAGCAAGAAATCATGTTAGAAGGTGAAGGAGATTACAATGGAGGAGAAAGGAGGCATCTTTACATAGAGTGTCACTCTCTATTACATCAATCCCTCTCAATCTCTCTCTCTCTATGAATCACTCAGCCCTACTACAATGATCTAAGAAAAAGAAAAGAAAATACAAGAAATGAAAAATACTCACCTACACTACTCCTAAAATCTGCACCTACTCCTAAAACGAAGACTGCCCTCGGTTTGGCTCTCTGCAGGGCTATTTATAGGGCTCAGAAGGATCCAGAAGACGAGACGGGGCCACGCGTCGAAAATCGACGCGTGGCTCCACAGGATTGCCGCGGAAACGCAGCTATTGCCGCTTTTCCGCGGCAATAGAGTGGAGGTGGGTCCCTGGATTTCTTCCCGGGCTCCGTCTGTCTTCGAGACACTTCTTGGTATATTCTGTTTCGGGTAAATCCATCCGCAGATCCGTCTGATGTGCGTAAGAGGCTAGGTTCAATGAATCTTCTAGATAATCCCTTGCTTGGCCTCCAAGTAGTGCGGGATTAATTACCCTTAATTGGGTCTAATTAACCTCTTATTACACCTTTGCCCTTGGACTTTGGATCTACCTGCAATTAAGACCAAAACACGATTTAGATGACAATTTATTCATAAATTGGTGAGAGAATGCGACATAAAAATGCAGAATTGTAGACTAATCACACCCCCACACTTATTCTTTTGCTCGTCCCGAGCAAACAAGAAAAGAAAAAACTATGCTACAAAGGTTATTACACCACTTTCGCAGGTGACGCGATTGCACTGAGCATGTGCAACAAGCCGTTAAACCTCTAGGTTACCCTAGAGGAGGAGTGTTGTCTCCTGAGAGTTTTCAGCGGATTGCACCCACAAAATCCATAAAGAAAGAAGATAAATGTTAGTATTTTGAAAACACATTTTGAAAGAGAGACAAGTTTTCAAAATATTTTTGCAAAAATATAAGTGATCTAAGGTCATAAGTCCACCACAAATCAATCTTCCTTAAACTTAGTCTCCATTCAAGATCTTGTCTTCAATTAAGGTAAGAATTCAAAATTGGATTGAATATTTTATCTCTCATAAAAACCTGGATAATATGCACTTTTGTGATAGTGAAGATTTCTGGGATTTCAACTCTAACCATCAAGCCATTTATTTATTCCCTTTTTTTTCTTCCCTTAGTTTAGGCTTTCTAGTTCACCCATGTAGTGAGCCTATAACCGATGACTCCCAAACCAGACGGTCCTAGGGCATCAGATGAGAAAACATCCCTCGGGTTTAAGGACTCAAGTAAACAAGGCCACAAAACTAAGGGGGATTATTTATTCTTTTAACCACCGTTAGGCGTGAATAATCATGCTTCTTGAGGCATAATTATCCAGCTTAATAAGTGATGTTTTATTCAATTTTTTTTTATTTTTTTATTTTTGCTTTATGGCATTTTAGGTCTTTGTTTCCATCCCAAAAATTGTGTAAGTGCGATGTGCATACTATCTAAGGCAAAAATTCAAGATAAAATTATCTCCCCAATTTATCTTACTTAGCCTATAATTTTAAACAAGATCCATTATTTCAACTAGGTTTAAGATGTCATAATTAAAGCTTCCTTAATTTCTAAGATCATCTTAATTTTCTTAAAAATAGATCAAAACTTTGTCTCTTATTTTAAAAAAGTTTTTAAGGAAAGAGAAAAATTTCTATACAAAAGAGAAGATTTCTAAAAGTATCCTAAAAGAAGTGTAAAAGAAAGAAAATCTAAAAACTCTAAGTTAGTAAACCCTCCCCCACACTTATCTCATGCATTGTCCTCAATGCATCGTGATATATATATGCATGAAACAAATAGAGAGGGAAGGAAAAAATTACCTCAAGGTGGTGGTTTCGGTGGCGGTCTGATTGGTCCACGAAAGGCGGCCCAATCATTATTGCGTGGAGTCCGAAGGAACCCACCAGAAACCTCCATGATACAACCCACTAGAAAGATATATGCATTTATGATTTTTATTAAAAATTTACCCCATCAAATTTCCAAATTTTCAAAATAATTTCAGAGTCAAATTTTTCAAAGCCCTTGTCCCAGAATGGAATGATTGATTTGGACTCAGGAAGCACAGGAACTAATATCAACTCAGAAAAAAGACTTAAATCAAGTAAAGGTTCAGGAGTTGAAATCGGTTCAGGAAGTGGGTCCAAATCAAGAAAATGAAGCTCAAGTCCACCATTATTTCCCCATGATGGAATGTGACTTTCTAAGAGTGGTGATTCAAGTTCAGGAATGACAGGTATGGAAATCAAAACTGACTCTAAAATGTTGCTCAAATTGGGTAACAAAATAGGAGTCAATAATGATTCAGGAATTTGAACTGGATCACAAACTTGAGAATCAAAGTCACATTCCTCATTAAGTTCAATTCCACAAAAATGAGAACTTGCCAATTTATCAATGGGTCTTTCAAAAGTATGAAATTGGTCAAGTTCAACATGATCATCATAAGAGATTGGTGATTCAATTTCACAATGAATAGGCACTGGATCCAATACAAACTCGGGAAAAGGAGTGAAATCAGGTGAAGACACCGGAGTCATAATTGAATCAGGAAGTAGAATCGAATCATCAAGTGGAAGTTCAGGACCATATTCATGCTCAAGTTCAATTTCAGGAAAAGGATAACTTGCCAAAATGTCAATGGGATTTGAGGTGTGGACAAGTTCAGGTGGATGTGCTGAAATTGAATCTTGATTTTCAAAACAACATGACTCTTTGGCTCGGACAGAATGGTTAGTGACATTAGAAATAGGATGAGAATGAAGAGTTTGGATCATCATATCTATGTCACGGTTACGAGCATTTTGAGCCTGAGTCATGATTTCAAGCATCTTTTTCTGGCTGATTGGTTCATTATTTTGTTGAAGAGATGCAGTGTTGTTTTGGAATTGGTGGTGAAATTGTGAGTCCATCAGATTTTGTGATTATTGTTTGGACGCACGCATACTCATTTCCAAAATTAATGGTCTTCTATTTTGGACTGGTGGAACTGAGTATGTATCTTGAAAATGTGGTGGAATTGGAGAGGTCAATGTTTCCTGAAGATGTTGCTCGGCCTCTTGTAGATTGGCTTCTATACTCTTAGATTTTTCTTTAATGGGAGGTCTAGAAAAAGGAGTATAGGAAGTGGAATTGGGGAATGAATATTGTGTATATTGTGGACGAGGTGGACATGGTGGACAAGGAGGTTGAAAATTTGGCTCGGGGGACTTGAATTCCCAATGACTCTGTGACGAGTTGAAATTATTTTGGAAATTATAGTCATAAGAATGTGGGTATGGGTTGTATTGATTCGGATAAGGCCAACCCGGTGTATTTGGTTGGTGCATATTGTAAAACGCCGGGTGTTGACTGAAATTTCCTGCACACAAAATATAAGATATTAGATTTAGAACAAGATGTGCAAGGTGCTCAATTCTAATCCGCTGTAGCAAGGCTATGCGGGTCGTGATCCTCAGGGAGGGACTGCGATGGAAGCGTTAAGCAAGTTTCTCTAAAGTTTTTATTTTTATTAGTTAAGTTAGAAAGATAGCGGTATTTACAATGGTCGGAAAAAGAATATGGAGATGAGTTATGATTTAATCTACAAAAAGAAAAGAAAAGAAAAGAAAAGAAAAGAATACTTACTTGAGTTTGGTTGAAGAAAAACGTGAAAACCTTACATGTTCTACCTTGCTTAGGAGGCGTTCAACGCATAGATCATAAACTCGAGCCCGGTCCTTGTGCACATTATATCGTCAAGCATATCAAGAACGAAGTGATGCGAAGCTTTGGAAGTGGAGAACGTTTTCATGAACTATCGTTGGCTCTCACGTAGCTTAGTTATACTTGTTTGGAATTCACTTGCATGTTCATCAATCAGCCACAAAGAAATCACAGAGAAAAAGAAATAGAAAACAAAAGGAAAAGTAAAACACAAGAATAATAAACAAAAGAAAAATATTACCTTTATTCATGAATACAATGGCCGAGAAGAGGAAGATACATCGGTGTCACGCTCAATATAAACCTCTCTCTCTCTCTCTTGAAAATAAAAAGAAACCCTAATTACAAACTAGAAGAAAGAACGAAACTAAACCCTAGCTTTTGGCCCTTTGCTGGACGCTGGACGCTCTGTACGTTGCACTGCAGGGGGTATTTATAGGTGCAGAAGGCTGAAGAGTCCCGGATGAAGTAGCCCACGAAATCTGGTATCCAGATGAGATCAAAGTGCCGCGGAATCTTGGATTTTGCCGTGGATTTGCGGCATTTTTGTGGAATCTGGCCACGCGCTTTGGCGCGTGGCCTCACCTGGTCCGTCCATCTAGGCGCTTGCTTCTGGAAGTATGATCCTGGCTCTCCATATTGGGATTTCGAGATAACTTAGAAATCAAGTTACCTTGATCTCAATTATCCCAAATCTTTTATCCACGAATTTCCTTCTTATCTTTGGCTTTTATGCTCATCCTGCAAGAGTTTAGGGTTGGGTAGAATTCTATCCTTCCCTCATCTTTAATAATTACAACTTTAGCCCTTGTATATTTGCACTTTGACAATCTGATATTTGCACTTTGACTCTTGGGCTTCAAATATGGGCTTGGATCTGGGCTTTTGGCTCTTTAAGCTTTATTTATTGTTAAAATAATAATTCGAGGCCTGCACACAATAAATTACAAATTATTAATAAATGTGCAGAATTAAATGAATAAATATGAAAATGTGATGGTAAATATGATGATAAAAATGCACTTTTCACTACCAATCACACCCCCACACTTATCTTTTTGCTCGTCCTCGAGTAAAAACAAAGAAAAAGAAAAAGAAATGAAAAGTTAATCTAACCTAACTCACTTTCGTAGGAATCACGATTGCACTTAGCACGTGCAACAAGCCGTTAAACCTCTAGGTTACCCTAGAGGACGAGTGTTGTCTCGTGAAGGTTTTCAGCGGATTGCACCCACAAAATCCATAAAAAGGAAAATATTTGAATTATTATTGAAGAGACTAAGTAGTCTATAAGTTTTAGGATCCTCATTTTTATTCACTCTTTAAACTTAGTCTTAATAAAGTTAATTGTTTTCCATTTTAGGTAAGAATTAAAATTGAATTTCTAATATAGTCTTTTTCGTTACCAAAAATCATATGCATCCTTATGTTTTTACTAGGAATTCCTTAACTTGGACTCTCATGCCTCTTTATATATATTTTTTTTTCTTCTTTTTTTATATTTTTTTTAATATGTATAACGCATCTAATTTTCTTTCGTGTAAGCATCAAGGCTTCTTGAGGCCCTCATACCTAACTAATTGATTATTATATGTGTTAATACATATATTATATTTCTTAGTCTTCTTAGGCTTTCTAATCCACCCATGTAACGAACTTAAAGTCGATGACTCCCAAACCGGTTGGCTTTAGGGCACCAGGTGAGAAAACACCCCGCGGACTCAAATTCGAGTGAACTAGGCCCCAAAACTAAGGACTTTATTTTATTTACTCACCTTTAGGCATGAATACTTATGCTTCTTGAGGCACATGTATCAGCTTAATTGGTGATTTTTGATTTTTTTTCTTTTTTTTTATGAGGCACAAGGTCTTTGTCTTAGAATCCTAGATATGCATTTGGTATGCACATTTCATTAAGGTAAAAATCAAGACTAATTATTTATTCAATTTCTCCTCCTATACCTAAAATTTAAACAATTTATTTATTTTGACCAAGTTTTTAGAAATCCTAATCATGATTTTCCTAATCCTTAAAACTAACTTAGGTTTCTTTCAAAAAAATAAGTCAAAATACTGTCCTTTTTATAACATATTTTTTTTAAATTTTTTTTTATTAGCAAATTTTTTTTTTATTAGCAAATTTTGTTAGTATCTACTTATGTTAGTATGTTAGTAAAGCCCACCCCCACACTTATCTCATGCATTGTCCTCAATGTATGAATGAATGCATATATGCATGAAACAGAACAAGGGAAGGCGGAAGTTACCTTAGGGTGGTGGTTCCGGAGGTGGTCTAATTGGTCCACGAAATGCGGCCCAAACAAGATAACGTGGTAGTTCACGGGACCTACCTTTATTGACCTCTTTTTTATTTACATATTTAAAATCCCCAGAATGAATAGGATCATGGAAGATCCTCTCGTGAAACTTACTCCCTTTACATGACCAGTCCTGGAAAATCATCACAGAGTCATGGTCTATACCTATGTCCAACAAAAGAATGTGACTTGGTAGAATGGTTGACTTGGACTCAAGAATGATAGGTTCAGGAACTAATACCGACTCAGTAAAGAAACTTAAATCAAGTAAGGGTTCAGGAGTCGAGCATGGTTCAAGAAGTGGGTCCAAGTCAAGAAATGAAAACTCAAGTCCACAATCATTTTCCCACAATTGAATGTGACTCAATGTTGGTGATTCAAGTTCAGGAATGATAGGTGTGGGAATCAAAACTGACTCTAAAATATTACCTAAGTCGGGTAACAAAACAGGAGTCAATAATGATTCAGGAATTTGAACTTGATCATAGATTTGGGAATCTAGGTCACATATCTCATTAGTTTCAATCTCATAAAAATTAGAACTTGCCAATTTGTCAAGGGGACTTTCAAAAGTATGAAATTGGTCAAGTTCACTATGATGATCTTCAAAAATGGGTGATTCAATTTCATGATCTATGGGCACAGGAATAAATGTTGGCTCAGAAAGTTGGTCCAAATTGGGTAAGGATACTGGAGTCAACATAGATTCGAAGATGGAAACTGAATCGCAAAGTTGGGGATCGGATTCACATTCATAATCTAATTCAATCTCATTGAAATTAAAACTAGCCAATTTGTCCAAGGATTGGGATTGAGCAAGTTCATATTGATGTGATGAATTTGAATTTTGATCAAGGTCTTCTAAACAGAATGATTCTTGGTTCCTATCAAGATGCTCAAGAATGTTTGAAAGTCTAGAAATTTGATCATTCATTGTATCCTGCAACCGATCCACTTTTCTTCTAACCCATCGAATAGATCAATGGAGGACTGAAACCTTGGGGATGTGGGAAAAGACGTATATGAAGATAATGGTTGAACAAGTGGTTGACCATATGGCTCAGGGGTGTTGAATCCCCATTGACTCTGTGAAGAGTAGTGATGATTATTCCAATCTTGCTCATAGTATTGGGACTGGGGCATGTAATGATTCGAATAAGACCAATCTGGCACACTAGGTTGGTTAGAGTTATGATATGCCGGGTTGGTAATATCCGAAAAAGAGGTTGGTGTATAATATGGATCCTCATTAAAATTGAAAAAATTATTGTTATAGGCCATATCACACAAAGAAAACAAAAGAAAAAAAACAAACAAAAAAGAAAAATTTCTAACCTAAGTTAGGGTAGACCTAGACCTAGACGACTCCTAACTGTTAGACTGTCCACGGGAGGTAGGGTGTAGACTTTGACCACAAGTTAATCAGCCAGGTCGGGGCAAGAGTGGTGGGAGGTTTTCCGTAAAAGACGTTCCTTAATTAAATAACCACCACACTTCGGGTTTTCGGCCCTCAATCCCCTTCCTAGACACTGATTTGGCAGGAGTCAACTTTCAACACCGTTCCCCCTTAGGATAATCTCCTAATTGAGTCCGAGTGTCCCTAGGGCCAACGTCTACTAATTTTTAAGTTAGGCTTGGGTTAGTGAGTGCTTGGGATATGATTTTTGGGCTAAGGAAGGGTGATGAAATCCCCACCTTATCTTGTTAATGGGTTATGCCCTTAAGATGAATTAGTGCAAGTGTACAAGATAAATAGATAAGAATCACTCAAAGCAGAAAATCAACCAAGAGATGAGTCCTATTCTACATGCAATGCGTACGTACCTTGCTTCTCCAGCACTCTTCAACAGTAAATAAAAATAATTGAAAAGACACGTGCCTAATATGCAAACGTCTAATCAATTTTTATTTTAACAACCAATAACTTACTGTTGAATTATTAGCAATTTACAAGTATATCACAGAACAAAATAAACAGAGCAGTAAACAGAATTTACAATTTGCAGCAACCTGCAAAAAGATCAATCAGTAGTTCTCTACTGTTGCCGCGTTTCCGCGGCTCTGGCCGCGGATCCGCGGCAAAACAGTAGGTTCTGGTGCTCTGCCTTCGAGGGCAGAGACACAGAATAGCAATATGTCCACTGCTGCTGCTATGTTTCTGTTTCCTGTTCTCCAAACCTGCAAACAGAAAAGAATAAAGAATTAGTTAAAAATTAAATTTTGTTTTAGAGATAAACTTACCGTCCCTCCCCGGCAACGGCGCCAATTTGTTGACTGAGATTTCCTGCACACAAAATATAAGATATTAGATTTAGAACAAGATGTGCAAGGTGCTCAATTCTAATCCGCTGTAGCAAGGCTATGCGGGTCGTGATCCTCAGGGAGGGACTGCGATGGAAGCGTTAAGCAAGTTTCTCTAAAGTTTTTATTATTATTAGTTAAGTTAGAAAGATAGCGGTATTTACAATGGTCGGAAAAAGAATATGGAGATGAGTTATGATTTAATCTACAAAAATAAAAGAAAAGAAAAGAAAAGAAAAGAATACTTACTTGAGTTTGGTTGAAGAAAAACGTGAAAACCTTACATGTTCTACCTTGCTTAGGAGGCGTTCAACGCATAGATCATAAACTCGAGCCCGGTCCTTGTGCACATTATATCGTCAAGCATATCAAGAACGAAGTGATGCGAAGCTTTGGAAGTGGAGAACGTTTTCATGAACTATCGTTGGCTCTCACGTAGCTTAGTTATACTTGTTTAGAATTCACTTGCATGTTCATCAATCAGCCACAAAGAAATCACAGAGAAAAAGAAATAGAAAACAAAAGGAAAAGTAAAACACAAGAATAATAAACAAAAGAAAAATATTACCTTTATTCATGAATACAATGGCCGAGAAGAGGAAGATACATCGGTGTCACGCTCAATATAAACCTCTCTCTCTCTTGAAAATAAAAAGAAACCTAATTACAAACTAGAAGAAAGAACGAAACTAAACCCTAGCTTTTGGCCCTTTGCTGGACGCTGGACGCTCTGTACGTTGCACTGCAGGGGATATTTATAGGTGCAGAAGCCTGAAGAGTCCCAGATGAAGTAGCCCACGAAATCTGGTATCCAGATGAGATCAAAGTGCCGCGGAATCTTGGATTTTGCCGCGTATTTGCGGCATTTTTGTGGAATCTGGCCACGCGCTTTGGCACGTGGCCTCACCTGGTCCGTCCATCTGGGCGCTTGCTTCTGGAAGTATGATCCTGGCTCTCCATATTGGGATTTCGAGATAACTTAGAAATCAAGTTACCTTGATCTCAATTATCCCAAATCTTTTATCCACGAATTTCCTTCTTATCTTTGGCTTTTATGCTCATCCTGCAAGAGTTTAGGGTTGGGTAGAATTCTATCCTTCCCTCATCTTTATAATTGCAACTTTAGCCCTTGTATATTTGCACTTTGACAATCTGATATTTGCACTTTGACTCTTGGGCTTCAAATATGGGCTTGGATCTGAGCTTTTTGGCTCTTTAAGCTTTATTTATTGTTAAAATAATAATTTGAGGCCTGCACACAATAAATTACAAATTATTAATAAATGTGCAGAATTAAATGAATAAATATGAAAATGTGATGGTAAATATGATGATAAAAATGCACTTTTCACTACCAATCACCGGGTTGGAATTATCCAAATAAAATGGAGTCGGTGTGAAATATGGATTCATGTTCGGATTGAAAGAATTGTTATTGTTGAATGCCATTTCACACAAAAAAATCACAAACAAAAAGAAAAATCAAACAACAAACAAAAAGAAAAGAAAAATCAAAACCAAGCCAAGAGGAGGGTTGACCTAGACCTAGATGAAATGTCCCTAGGGGCCAACGTCTATTCAAATTTTATTAGGGCTTGGGTTGTGTGAGTGGGGAGATGATTTTTTGGGCTAAGAAAGGGTGATTAAATCCCACCTTATCTTGTTTGGGTTTTGCCCTTAAATTCAATTTGTGCAAGTGTGCAATATAGACAAGAAGATAACACAAAGCGATAAATCACCCACGTGTTTGTCCTATGCTATATGCAATGCCATATGTACATCTCCATCCAGATCACAACAACAAAACAAATACAGTATATTGGAATTGAATTGACACGTGCCTAAATGCAAATGTCTAAACCGTTTTAAAAGCGTCCAAATACCGTATTTTAGTTCTTTATTTTATTATGGTGTGTAGGAAATCAAAGCAAGAAAGATAGCAGCACAAATATACTAGCTATTACAACCAACACATCCCAGCACAACAAAATTTACAATGTTCACAAAATTGCTGCGGTTTCGCGGCAAATGTCGCGGTTCTGCGGCTTTTCTTTAGAATCTGGGGCCCTGCTTTCAAGAGCAGGGAGATGCAAAGCTAGTTTATGTACTGCAATATTAAGCACCTGTAAAGCTTGTCCTGCACACCAAAATAGAGAAGACAATGTTAACAAAAACGTGAAAATAAAACCATTCCCTTCCCCGGCAACGGCGCCAAAAATTTGATCGATGGGAAAACTAGCACTCAAAAGTGTGTATTCTGTAAAATCGATGAAAAGCTCGAATGTGCTAATGTACCCTCGATACTTCCGTTATAGCATTGGCTTAACGGGTCGAATCCACAGGGAAGGGAGGCGATAGAAGCATTAACAGTCTCTATTCACGTCAGTTGTTAACACTTCTTCTTTGTTAAAAGAATGAAAAAGAGAATAAAAAGGAAAAGAAAAGGAAAACAAGCATGTGGTAGGTGAGGAGAGCGGTGAAAACGGCGATGTGAAAACAAAATAGAAAAATGGTTTGAAAAACAAAATAGAAAAAGAGATGGAACAAGGATGAACTAAGAAGGCGATGAAAACAACGATGAAGAGGATAGAAAGATTTTTGGAAAACGATTTCTAAATCAAAGTAAAAGAAAACTCATGGCTACTAACTACTAAATACTCCACTAACCATACTAACCTCTTCGAGATAGTTGCCTCACATTTTGATCCTCGGCCATCACAATCCTTGGCTCCAAGAGACGATACAAAGCATGGCTCATGGATGGTTCATAACAATCAAAACATTGCATCAAGAACAAGCTAATACAAGCATCACTCATTACACTACTAGCATGAAATAAAAGAGCATGAAATAAAAGAGAGTTAGCTTGGTTAGCAAGTTAGCAAGTTAGCAAGTTAGATGTTAGAACCCATCATCTTTGGCCATCAATGGCTCTTGCAAGAACAAGGCCTTGTAGAGGCAACCCGATTCATGTGGATTATCAAGTAAGTGGTTAGATGGTTAGTAGTTAGTAGTTAGATTGCCATGAAAAGAAAAGTTAGCAAGAAATCATGTTAGAAGGTGAAGGAGATTACAATGGAGGAGAAAGGAGGCATCTTTACATAGAGTGTCACTCTCTATTACATCAATCCCTCTCAATCTCTCTCTATGAATCACTCAGCCCTACTACAATGATCTAAGAAAAAGAAAAGAAAATACAAGAAATGAAAAACACTCACCTACACTACTCCTAAAATCTGCACCTACTCCTAAAAACGAAGACTGCCCTCGGTTTGGCTCTCTGCAGGGCTATTTATAGGGCTCAGAAGGATCCAGAAGACGAGACGGGGCCACGCGTCAAAAATCGACGCGTGGCTCCACAGGATTGCCGCGGAAACGCGGTTATTGCCGCGTTTTCGCGGCAATAGAGTGGAGGTGGGTCCCTGGATTTCTTCCCGGGCTCCGTCTGTCTTCGAGACACTTCTTGGTATATTCTGTTTCGGGTAAATCTATCCGCAGATCCGTCTGATGTGCGTAAGAGGCTAGGTTCAATGAATCTTCTAGATAATCCCTTGCTTGGCCTCCAAGTAATGCGGGATTAATTACCCTTAATTGGGTCTAATTAACCTCTTATTACACCTTTGCCCTTGGACTTTGGATCTACCTGCAATTAAGACCAAAACACGATTTAGATGACAATTTATTCATAAATCGGTGAGAGAATGCGACATAAAAATGCAGAATTGTAGACTAATCAGAAGCTTGTTGACTTGGCTTATACAAACAGCTGACAGTTCAAGACTCATCATCAGAGACTTAGCCTACTATTCGTAATAGAGCAGTCTAATGATCATCATTAGGGTTACTAGTGTATTTGCTTAGTTTACTTACAACGTAAGTAATATCAGGTCTAGTGCAATTCATTAAATACATTAGACTTTTGATAATCTGATAATACTCCAACTATCGTGTTGCAGTTCCTGTATTCTTACGAAGGTAGATGTGTGAAAGAAAATGATTTGTATTCTCTTTTATCCCATATTCTTTAAATCTTTCTGTCATCTTATCTGCGTAATGAGATTGAGATGGACTGATTCATCTGGTGTTCTTATAATTTTAATTCCTAAAATTACATCAGCAACATTCAGATCCTTCATATCAAAATTGTTGGATAAAATTTGTTTCGTGGACTTAATAATCTCATTTTCGAATGAATGAGATATTCAAGTCAAAAGTTAGCCTAATTCAATAGTTAGAGGGAACTAAAGGTAGCTAGAACATTTAGTCCTACATTGGAAATAGAGTAGAAAGTTGAAGTGTTTAAGTATGAAAAAAAGGGAACAAAGGGTATATCCTTTGGGTACTTGGAGTTTTAACGCACGTTTGGAGGGAAACCATGCATACACGCGCGCCATCGCCGCCGCGCGCCGTCCCGGCGCCAACACTGGAGCCAGAGCCGGAGCTTGGAGCCCAGAGCTGGGTCTGGGTTTGGGTATGAGCGCAGGTGTAGGTTGGGTCTGGTTCTTTTTGAATTGAGTCACAAGGGTATAGGTCTCCAGATATGAACATGAACTTGACCCGTACCATACTCACGCTGGTAGTGCGAATGCGGATCATCTGACCCGCCTGATACATGTACACCAGCTTCTAGAAGTGGGAGGTTATTCCAACAGACACAGAACCATCCAAAAACGGTTCTGTCTGAAAGAAATGGGTGGGACGGTTCTGAAGAACTGTCGCATTGTTGCCTCTAATGGGACTCTTGGGAGCGCTATAAATAGCGCTCCACAAGACATCAATCTTCCACGCAAAATCAGAAACAGAAGATCTGTTTGATTTAAAGAAAAATCTGAAAGAAGAGCAAAAAATTCAACAGATTCTGAGAAACAGAGTTGTCTGAATCTGTGTCTTCCTAAGATATAAATTCTTCTCTCTCTCTCTCTCTCTCTCTCAGTTCTCTACAGTGAATGTTCCTCCAAATTTAAGACAAATATTTTCACTGAAATTTGTCTTCATCCAACTGAATTGAATTCCTTGTAAAAATACTGATTAATTACGGTTCGACTGTGCGGTGATTTGGTAGTGTTATCCAAATACCGTGAAAGAGTATTGTATCTTGGGAGACCAGCGTCCAGTAACCCGTTAGCACCATAGCGGGGGACGTAATTGTCTTAAGGAGATTCGCTACATGCGTACCTTGTCCAATTGATGTATAATTGAACTAACGTTCTTTTACAGGGATTATACTGGAATATCTGTAATATCCCCTATTTAATAATGCCATATTATTATTTTTAAAATTTTTCTTGATTCTACTTATTATTTTATTATTATTAATTAACTTGATTTAGTATCATTATTACTGTTATTATTGTTTATGACTTGTAGACTCTTATTGCTTATATTTAATTATTTTAAATTATATGGGTAGTATTATTATTTTCATCCAAGCCCAATAAGCTCAGCCCAGTCTCCTTTTCCTTTTGTTTTCTTTTCCTTTTTATGTTAAGCCCATATGAGCCAAGCTCACTTCCTTATTTTCATCTTTTTCTATTTTTCTTTAAGCCCAAAAACTAAGCCCACGAGCTCACTCTCTATTTTCTTATTCTTCCTATTACTTATTTTAACTATAACCCTAAACCTACTACCAATTATCTTGTAATCTTGATCCATACCTATTGATCCCTATACCCGTTAACCCATTACCAAATCCTATCTATATAATCTCTTTTCTAATCCTAAAATCAAAACCCTAATCTCTTCCCTCACAATCCAGCCGCCATGTGCCCTACATCAGGCATTACCACCTCCTCAAACACCCAACCGGTTTCCCCCTCTGTACATCACCCGGCGTGCCGCGATCTCCTCGTCCTTCTCCTTGCCTCACAGTAGCCCACCACCTCTCCTCCAGCCCTGTTCAGCTGACAACCCTCCTTGCTGGCTGCCCCCTTCACCAACGGCAGCCCACGACAGCCCATGTATAGCGCTACTTCTCTTCTCTTGGCTGTGAGCAGCCATAGACCTCGCTGGCTGCCTCTGTCGCCCCCTCCCAGATCTACAACAGCAGTAAAGCATGCAAGTGCCTCGGTTGGCGTTAAGCGTAGACGCGAGGAGTTAAAGCTTGATGATGATGTCGAAGCTACAATCACTGAGAAGGAAATCCTTTGGCTGGCAAACTTTGAGAAATTGGTGCATCATCGTAGAAAAAAAGGGCATGTGCTGTAAATATAAGGTCAAGGTTAAGCGGATGCGGGCATTGTCCTAGATTCTAATGGTAGAATCTAATTGTAAGTAATGAGCTCAAGAAAAGAATTTCGTCATAGCAAGTCCGAACCCCTCTTCCGTCTCTCCATGGGACGCCGTTGATCACTGTCGGCGAGCGCGAACGCACCCACGCCCTTCACGGTGATATTCTCTATCCAATGACATTCTCCGTGGCCCCTGATCCCTCTGCGGAGCCTCCATTGGCGCGCCGCAAATCGCCCCGAGGTTAGTGCTATATTTATGTGTAAGGGTAAACTTATAAATATTGGGAAGTGTATTAATGCGTGTTGGTGTGTGTGCGTGAGTTGGTGTGGGCACATAAGCATATATTAAGTGTAAGTATATATATGTATGTATATACATACGTATATACATGGGTTTATTCACGTGTGTATGCATGTGTGTACATGTATATGTATTATCTGCGTATGTATATTATATGTATATATATAAGTGCATGTATTTATATTAATGGGTGTTGGTATTTATTTAAGTATGCATGTATGTCGGTGTATGTGTATACTTGTATACATATGTATGTGGGAGTACGTATGTGTGGCATGCTCGTATGGGTGCATGTGTGAGTGCATTAGATTTGTGTGTTGATTTCCCTTCCTCTCTTTGTATCTAGTGGCATGTTACAGCGTTTCGGACTCGCTTGGATTATCCGAACTCGATAACGAGAGATTCAGATCTGTATCCATTCTGGACTCGAAGCTCAGGCGATTCGAAGACCGATCCATGAGATGATCCGTAGACTAGTACCGGTTCATGCAGTGAAGACCAGACGATGATTCGGTTCTAAAACCGCGTCATTTCATGTGAGTGTTCGTTCTTGTGCATTTCCTTATTTACTGTTGTCGGTATACATTTACATATTACACTTATCATTTCATGTGACTTTCTGTTATATTTTACTAATTTGATTACTTGTACTACTTCATGAGACATCCATGATTGTTCACTTTATTTACATAGTTGATAGGAGCTTGTATCAATGTCATTTCATGTATTGGTAGTTTATCGTTGTTGGCTTAGGCCTAATTTTGATACCCCTTAGACTATGACTTGACTCAGCTCGATCTTGAGGTTGATATAATTGGTATTAGTTATAAGATTTGATATTCATGTATTTGGTGATTATTTCTGACTGGAACTCTTTTGGATATTGTGGACAAGTATATATGACGTCTCTATTTATGTGAGACAATTTAGAGATACCACAGATAATGGATCAGATGCGATTGATGTTAGAAATTTCTAGACTCGATGTTTTGTCACCAGGATATTAGAATCCTTACTAGTTCTTATTTAGCTATTTATCCTTCTAGATTCGGATTTAGTTATGATGAAAGTTGGACTGTGTTTGGATTGGTCTTGAGTTAGAGTTGATCTGGGATTTATGTTCTTTATAATGAAGCATGATTTGCATTAAGATGAGATTGACGTAGCTGTTTGTGAGTATTTGGGATTTATTTAGATGATATTTTGTTGATGTTAAGTATCAGAAGTAGATATTCTAGACCATATGTTGCTTGAGAATGATTCCCTTCGTTATGATTTCAGTATCTGTTGACTTATTGATCTCGAGGATATACCATGTGCTTCATGTTTAGTTATTGATCAATTCAATTATGGAGATAGAGTTATTATGAATGATTTCATTGATATCGGTGACTATATTACATATTCGGAGTTTTATGACAGCTATTGATCGATCTGATTTATTGATGACTTAGAGGATGAATATATCGATGACTTTGAGGATATAAGTTGATTATATACATTGCACGGATTATTTTATTCATGACAGTAGGTCATTACTCATCCTAAATATCTTGATTTACCTGAGAAACTTGACTGATTATACTTGGTATCTACCTAATAACTATCATGTCCATGTTACCATTAATTGTTAGGAAAAATATTGTTACACGGTAACAACACTTTCATGTTATACTTGTTACACATTCCTGTTATACCGGTATCATGTTCTTTGATATTATATGTTCTTGTTATACCGCTATCCTGATTACACATACCCTGACTACCACCGAGTTATCCCAGAGATTCAAGTAACATGCATATTAAGTAATCTTGATAAACTAAGAACATAACATTAAACAACTTACACTGGGATTGGGAAAAATGATAGAGGAGACAGCGTCTGTATTTTGGACGGACCTAGGATATAGGTTGCGCAGCCGAAAGAGGGTTCCACTGCAGGGTTCCCGTGGGGTGGCTGACACCTTAGTCCTGTTCTTGTTCCTGTTATACATGTTTTAACTACCTTGCGGTGGGTCCTGATTCAGCGCCAGGGGTCTGGGCCGTGGTCCTGGGTATGCACGGGACCTACCTAAAACACAGACAATGTCCCCAACCGATCAGTTTTGAATAACTGAGGACCTCGATTGGCATGCGTGTTAGGCGTAGTATGGGATGCGTTTATTACATGTGGCAATTGGTGTTCGCTGACATAATTAATAATAATAAACTGTTAATGTATTCTGACTGACCGTGATCACCTGACTGTACGTATATATCTAACTATGATAGATATATGACTGTACACATGACTGGATTGTATGGCAGATTAGTGCCATATGGTAAGTTACACATCTTGACATTATTTGTTTCCTTTTATCATGATATAGTTATATATCGTTCATAGTTTTGATCTTGATATTGATTATTCTGTTATCTGTTATTATTGCTCATATTGTCGTTATGCACGAACACCTTCCTCTTTACACACACACTCATTAGGTCGCTTCTGACGACCCTGGATTCGCATGTTCAGGGTATTGGACATTTTCTTATATTGTTCAGGTGTTCGTGTAATCGTATGCATTAGGAGGAGCTGAAGTCTCTCTTTTCTTGATTATAGATATTCTTGTTCTTTTATTCATGTTATTTTCTGATTCTATCTTTATCGCATCCAGTTGCCATTTTTTCTTTATTCATATGTTATCATTATGTTAAATATTTATATGTCATATTACAGTGATATTGATTTACATAGTAGATTTTATACCTCGTTCAAGCTACTTTAGGCTTAGCGTGTATGCGTGGGGTATTTTCGTCGTGTATATACGTCGCCGACTCTCGTCGCGACTCCGTTTTCACGTATTTTGGAAAGGGGGCGTGATCGGATTTTCTTGGTATCAGAGCCAGGTTTACTCAAGGAGGACCTATTTCTCACCGGTGTCCTGAGACAAGTTACATTTACACTGCAATATACATATACTATCCATACGATGATATTGACTCCATATGGAATTGATCGTCTTGCCTTTTGAAATCCATCTCTTGAATCTTTTGATATCCCTAATTCTAACTCTTTTTTCTAGAGTAATCTTGGCTCCATCTTGATTCTTATTCTTCTTCCTGATTTTATTTCTTGATTTTGTCTCTTGGAATTGGTCACTCCATTCTGAAGTCGGTAATAAAGATCAGAGCGCGCAGCGGAAGCGTAGCAGAACCATGATGTATTCTGAAGCACCGAGGAAGCTTGTTTGTTTTCTCTCTTGATTCTAATTTTCTAACATTCCCTACTTTAGCGAAATTTCGAAGACGAAATTTTTGTTAAGGTGGGTAGAATGTAATATCCCCTATTTAATAATACCATATTATTATTTTTAAAAATTTACTTGATTCTACCTATTATTTTATTTTTATTAATTAACTTGATTTAGTATCATTATTAGTGTTATTATTGTTTATGACTTGTAGACTCTTATTCTTATATTTAATTATTTTAAATTATATGGGTGGTATTATTATTTTCATTTAAGCCCAATAAGCTCAGCCCAGTCTCCTTTTCCTTTTGTTTTCTTTTCCTTTTTACGGTAAGCCCACATGAGCCAAGCTCACTTCCTTATTTTCATCTTTTTCTATTTTTCTTTAAGACCAAAAACTAAGCCCGCTACTCTCTATTTTCTTATTCTTCCTATTACTTATTTTAACTATAACCCTAAACCCACTACCCATTATCTTGTAATCTTGATCCATACCTATTGATCCCTATACCCATTAACCCATTACCAAATCCTATCTATATAATCTCTTTTCTAATCCTAAAATCAAAACCCTAATCTCTTCCTTCATAACTCCAGCTGCCATGCGCCCTGCAGCAGACATCACCACCTCCTCAAACACCCAGCCGGTTTCCCCCTCTGTACATCACTCGGCGTGCCGCAATCTCCTCCTCCTTCTCCTTGCCGCACAGCAGCCCACCACCTCTCCTCCAGCCCTATTCAGCAGACAGCCCTCCTTGCTGGCTGTCCCCTTCACCAACGGCAGCCCACGACAGCCCATGTATAGCGCTACTTCTCTTCTCTTGGTTGTGAACAGCCATAGGCCTCACTGGCTGCCTCTGCCGCCTCCTCCCATATCTACAGCAGCAGTAGAGCATCCAGGTGCCTCGGTTGGCGTTAAGCGTAGACGCGAGGAGTTAAAGCTTGATGATGATGTCGAAGCTACAATCACTGAGAAGGAATCCTTTGGCTGGCAAACTTTGAGAAATTGGTGCATCATCTTAGGAAAAAAAGGGCATGTGCTGTAAATATAAGGTCTAGGTTAAGCGGATGCGAGCATTGTCCTAGATGCTAATAATAGAATCTAATTGTAAGTAATAAGCTCAAGGAAATAATTCCGTCATGGCAAGTCCGAACCCCTCTTCCGTCTCTCCGTGGGACGCCGTTGATCACCGTTGGCGAGCTCGAACGCACCCACGCCCTCCAAGACGATATTCTCTATCCAACGACATCCTCCTCGGCCCCTGACCCCTCCGTCGAAGCCTCCGTCAGCGCGCCACAAATCGCCCCGAGGTTAGTGCTATATTTATGTGTAAGGGTAAACTTGTAAATATTAGGAAGTGTACTAATGCGTGTTGGTGTGGGCACATAAGCATATATTAAGTGTAAGCATATATATGTATGTATATACGTACGTATATACATGGGTTTATACGCGTGTGTAAGCATGTGTGTACATGTACATGTGTTATGTGCATATGTATATTACATGTATATATATAAGTGCATGTATTTATATTAATGGGTGTTGGTATTTATTTAAGTATGCATGTATGTCGGTGTATGTGTATACTTGTATACATATGTATGTGGGAGAACGTATATGTGGCATGCTCGTATGGGTGCATGTGTGAGTGCATTAGGTTCGTGTATTGATTTTCCTTCCTTTCTTTGTATCTGGTGGCGTGTTACAGCGTTTTGGATTCGCTTGGATTATCCGAACTCAATAACGAGAGATTCGGATTTGTACCCATTCTGGACTCGATGCTTAGGCGATTCGAAGACCGATCTATGAGATGATCCATAGACCAGTACCCGTTCGTATAGTGAAGACCAGACGATGATTCGTTTCTGAAACCGCGTCATTTCATATGAGTGTTCGTTCTTGTGCATTTCCTTTTTTACCATTATCGGTATGCATTTACATGTTACACTTATCATTTCATGTGACTTTCTGTTATATTTTACTAGTTTGATTACTTGTACTACTTCATGAGACATCCATGATTGTTCACTTTATTTACATAGTTGATAGGAGCTTGTATCAGTGCCATTTCATGTATTGGTAGTTTATCGTTATTGGCTTAGGCCTAGTTTTGATACCCCTTAGACTGTGACTGACTCAGCTCGATCTTAAGGTTGATATAATTGGTATTAGTTATCAAATTTGATATTCATGTATTTGGTGATTATTTCTGACCGGAACTCTTTTGGATATTGTGGACAAGTATATATGACGTCTCTATTGATATGAGACAATTTAGAGATACCACAGATAATGGATCAGATGTGATTGATGTTAGACATTTCTGAACTCAATGTTTTATCACCGGGATATTAGTAACCTTGCTAGTTCTTATTTAGTTATTTATCCTTCTGGATTCGGATTTAGTTGTGAGAAAAGTTGGACTGTGTTTGGATTGGTCTTGAGTTAGAGTTGATCTGGGATTTATGTTCTTTATAATGAAGCATAATCTGCATTAAGATGAGATTGACGTAGCTAGATTTATAGTTGTGAGTATTTGAGATTTATTTAGATGATATTTTGTTGATGTTAAGTATCAGAAGTAGATATTCTAGACCATATGTTGTTTGAGAATGATTCCCTTACTTTGTTATGATTTCAGTATCTGTTGACTTATTGATCTCGAGGACATACCATGTGCTTCATGTTTAGTTATTAATCAATTCAATTATGGAGATAGAGTTATTATGAATGATTTCATTGATATCGGTGACTATATTACATGTTCGGAGTTTTATGAAAGCTATTAATCGATCTGATTTATGATGACTTAGAGGATGAATATATCTGATGACTTTGAGGATATGAGTTGATTATATACATTGCTCGGATTATTCTATTCATGACAATAGGTCATTACTCATCCTGAATATCTTGATTTACCTGAGAAACTTGACTAATTATACTTTGTATCTACCTCATATCTATCATGTCCATGTTATCATTAATTGCTGGGAAAAATATTGTTTCACGGTAACAACGCTTTCAGTTATACTTGTTACATATTCTTATTATACCGGTATCCTGTTCATTGATATTATATATTCCTGTTATACAGGTATCCTGATTACACATGTTGATATTGTTACCGTAACTACCACCGAGTTATCCCAGTGATTCAAGTAACATGCATATTAAGTAATCTTGATAAACTAAGAACATGACATTAAATAACTTACACTGGGATTGGAAAAATTGATGGAGGAGACAGCGTCTGTATTATGGGTGGACCTAGGACATACATTGCACAGCCGAAAGAGGGTTCCACTGTAGGGTTCCCGTGGGGTGACTAACACCCTAGTCCTGTTCTTGTTCCTGTTATACATGTTCTGACTACCTTGCGGTAGGTTCTGGTTCAGCGCCAGGGGTCTGGGTCGTGGTCCTGGCTATGCACGGGACCCACTTAAAATAAAGACAATGTCTCCAACTGATCAGTTTCAATAACTGAGGATCTCGATTGGCATGTGTGGTAGGCGTAGTATGGGATGCGTCTATTACATGTTGCAATTGGTGTTCGCTGACATAATTAATAATGATAAACTGTTAATGTATTGCGACTGACCGTGATCACCCAACTGTACGTATATATATAACTATGATAGATATATGATTGTACACATAACCGGATTGTATACCAAATTAGTGCCATATGCTAGGTTACACATCTTGACATTATTTTTTCCTTTTATCATGATATAGTTATATATCGTTCATAGTTTTGATCTTGATATTGATTATTCTGTTATCAGTTATTATTGCTCATATTGTTGTTATGTATGAACACCTTCCACTTTGCACACATACTCATTAGGTCGCTTCTGACGACCTTGAATTCGCATGTCCAGGGTATTGGACATTTTCTTATATTGTTCAGGTGTTCGTGTGATCGTATGCATTACGAGGAGCTGAAGTCTCTCTTTTCTTGATTATAGGTATTCTTGTTCTTTTATTCATGTTATTTTCTGATTCTATCTTTATCGCATCCAGTTACCATTTTTTCTTTATTCATCTGTTATCATTTTGTTAGATATTTATATGTCACATTGTAGTGATATTGATTTATCATAGTAGATTTTATACCTTGTTCAAGCTACTTTAGGCTTAGCATGTATGCGTGAGGTATTTTCCTCGTGTATATACGCCGCCGACTCTCATCGCGACTCCGTTTTCGCGCATTTTGGAAAGTGGGGCGTGATCGGGTTTTCTTGGTATCAGAGCCAGGTTTACTCAAGGAGGACCTAGTTCTCACCGGTTTCCTGAGACAAGTTACATTTACACTATGATATACATATACTATCCATACGATGATATTGACTCTATATGGAATTCATCGTCTTGCCTTTTGAAATCCATCTCTTGAATCTTTTGATTTCCTAATTCTAACTCTTTTTTCTAGAGTAATCTTAGCTCCATCTTGATTCTTATTCTTCTTCCCAATTTTATTTCTTGATTTTGTCTCTTGAAATTGGTCACTCCATTCTGAAGTCGGTAATAAAGATCAGAGCGCGCAGCAGAAGAGTAGCAGAACCATGATGTATTATTCAGAAGCGACATGGAAACTTGTTTGTTTTCTCTCTTGATTCTGATTTTCTAACATTCCCTTCTTTAGCAAAATTTCGAGGACAAAATTTTTGTTAAGGTGCACAGAATGTAATATCCCCTATTTAATAATACCATATTATTATTTTTAAAAATTTACTTGATTCTACCTATTATTTTATTATTATTAATTAACTTGATTTAGTATCATTATTAGTGTTATGATTGTTTATGACTTATAGACTCTTATTACTTATATTTAATTATTTTAAATTATATGGGTAGTATTATTATTTTCATCCAAGCCCAATAAACTCAGCCCAGTATCCTTTTCCTTTTGTTTTCTTTTCCTTTTTCTGCTAAGCCCACATGAGCCAAGCTCACTTCCTTATTTTAATCTTTTTCTATTTTTCTTTAAGACCAAAAACTAGGCCCGTGAGCCCACTCTCCATTTTCTTATTCTTCCTATTACTTATTTTAACTATAACCCTAAACCCACTACCCATTATCATGTAATATTGATCCATACCTATTGATTCTTATACCCGTTAACCCATTACCAAATCCTATCTATATAATCTCTTTTCTAATCCTAAAATCAAAACCCTAATCTCTTCCTTCACAACTCCAGCCGCCATGTGCCCTGCAGCAGGCATCACCACCTCCTCAAACACCCAGCCGGTTTTCCCCTCTGTACATCACCCGACGTGCCGCGATCTCCTCCTCCTTCTCCTTGCCGCACAGCAGCCCACCACCTCTCCTCCAGCCCTATTCAGCAGAGAGCCCTCCTTGCTGGCTGTCCCCTTCACCAACGGCAGCCCACGACAGCCCATGTATAGCGATACTTCTCTTCTCTTGGCTGTGAGCAGCCATAGGCCTCGCTGGCTGCCTCTGCCGCCTCCTCCCAAATCTACAGCAGCAGTAGAGCATCCAAGTGCCTCAGTTGGTGTTAAGCGTAGACGCGAGGAGTTAAAGCTTGATGATGATGTCGAAGCTACAATCATTGAGAAGGAAATCCTTTGGCTGGCAAACTTTGAGAAATTGGTGCATCATCTTAGGAAAAAAAAAGGAATGTGCTGTAAATATAAGGTTGAGGTTAAGCGGATGGGGCATTGTCCTAGGTGCTAATAATAGAATCTAATTGTAAGTAATAAGCTCAAGGAAGGAATTCCGTCATAGCAAGTCCGAACCCCTCTTCCGTCTCTCCGTGGGACGCCGTTGATCACCGTCGGCGAGCACGAACGCATCCACGCCCTTCACGGCGATATTCTCTATCCAACAACATCCTCCGCGACCCCTGACCCCTCCGACGGAGCCTCCTTCGGCGCGCTGTAAATCGCCCCGAGGTTAGTGTTATATTTATGTGTAAGGGTAAACTTATAAATATTGGGAAGTGTATTAATGCATGTTGGTGTGTGTGCGTGAGTTTGTGTAGGCACATAAGCATATATTAAGTGTAAGTATATATATGTATGTATATACGTACGTATATACATGGGTTTATACACGTGTGTATGCATGTGTACATGTATATGTGTTATGTGCGTATGTATATTATATGTATATATATAAGTGCATGTATTTATATTAATGGGTTTTGGTATTTATTTAAGTATGCATGTATGTTGGTGTATGTGTATACTTGTATACATATGTATGTGGGTGTACGTATGTGTGGCATGCTCGTATGGGTGCATGTGTGAGTGCTTTAGGTTTGTGTATTGATTTCCCTTCCTCTCTTTGTATCTAGTGGCATGTTATAGCATTTCGGACTCGCTTGGATTATCCAAACTCGATAGCGAAAGATTCGAATTTGTATCCATTTTGAACTCGATGCTCAGGCGATTCGAAAACCGATCCATGAGATGATCCGTAGACCAGTACCGGTTCGTGCAGTGAAGACCAGACAATGATTCGGTTCCGAAATCGCGTCATTTCATGTGAGTGTTCGTTCTTGTGCATTTCCTTATTTACCGTTGTCAGTATGCATTTACATGTTACACTTATCATTATGTGACTTTCTGTTATATTTTACTGGTTTGATTAGTTGTACTACTTTATGAGACATCCATGATTGTTCACTTTATTTACATAGTTGATAGGAGCTTATATCAGTGCCATTTCATGTATTGGTAGTTTATTATTGTTGGCTTAGGCCTAGTTTTGATACCCCTTAGACTGTGACTTGACTCAGCTCGATCTTGAGGTTGATATAATTGGTATTAGTTATCAGATTTGATATTCATGTGTTTGGTGATTATTTCTGACCGGAACTCTTTTGGATATCGTGGACAAGTATATATGACGTCTCTATTGATATGAGACAATTTATAGATACCACAGATAATGAATCAGATGTGATTGATGTTAGACATTTCTGGACTCAATGTTTTGTCACAGGGATATTAGTAACCTTGCTAGTTCTTATTTAGTTATTTATCCTTCTGGATTCGGATTTAGTTGTGAGGAAAGTTGGACTGTGTTTGGATTGGTCTTGAGTTAGAGTTGATCTGGGATTTATGTTCTTTATAATGAAGCCTGATCTGCATTAAGATGAGATTGACGTAGCTGGATTTATAATTATGAGTATTTGGGATTTATTTAGATGATATTTTGTTAATGTTAAGTATCAGAAGTAGATATTCTAGAACATATATTGTTTGAGAATGATTCCCTTACTTCGTTATGATTTCAATATCTGTTGACTTATTGATCTCGAGGATATACCATGTGCTTCATGTTTAGTTATTGATCAATTCAATTATAGAGATAGAGTTATTATGAATGATTTCATTGATATCGGTGACTATATTACATGTTCGGAGTTTTATGACAGCTATTGATTGATCTGATTTATTGATGACTTAGAGGATGAATATATCAATGACTTTGAGGATATAAGTTGATTATATACATTGCTCGGATTATTCTATTCATGACAGTAGGTCATTACTCATTCTGAATATCTTGATTTACCTGAGAAACTTGACTGATTATACTTGGTATCTACCTGATAACTATCATGTCCATGTTACCATTAATTGTTGGGAAAAATATTGTTACACGGTAACAACACTTTCATGTTATACTTATTACATATTCCTGTTATATCGGTATCCTGTTCATTGATATTATATATTCATGTTATACCGATATCCTGATTACACATGTTGATATTGTTACCGTGACTATCACCGAGTTATCCCAGTGATTCAAGTAGCATGCATATTATTAAGTAATCTTAATAAACTAAGAACATGACATTAAACAACTTACACTGGGATTAGGGAAATTGATGGAGGAGACAGCGTCTGTATTTTTGGTGGACCTAGGATATAGGTTGCGCAGCCGAAAGAGGGTTCCATTGCAGGGTTCCCGTGGGGTGACTGATACCCTAGTCCTGTTCTTATTCCTTTTATAGATGTTCTGACTACCTTGCGGTAGGTCCTGGTTCAGCACCAGGGGTCTGGGCCGTGGTCCCGGGTATACGTGAGACCAACCTAAAATACAGACAATGTCTCCAACCGATCAGTTTCAATAACTGAGGACCTCGATTGGCATGTGTGGTAGGCGTAGTATGGGATGCGTCTATTACACGTGGCAATTGGTGTTCGCTGACATAATTAATAATGATAAACTGTTAATGTATTGTGACTGACAGTGATCACCCGACTGTACGTATATATATAGCTATAATAGATATATGATTGTACATATGACCGGATTATATACCAGATTAGTGCCATATGCTAGGTTACACATCTTGACATTGTTTATTTCCTTTTATCATGATATAGTTATATATCGTTCATAGTTTTGATCTTGATATTGATGATTCCGTTATCTGTTATTATTGCTCATATTGTTGTTATGCACGAATACCTTCCTCTTTACGCATACACTCATTAGGTCGCTTCTGACATCCTGAATTCGCATGTTTAGGGTATTGGATATTTTCTTATATTGTTCAGGTGTTTATATGATCGGCATTACGAGGAGCTGAAGTCTCTCTTTTCTTGATTATAGGTATTATTGTTTTTTTATTCATGCTATTTTCTGATTCTATCTTTATCGCATCCAGTTGCCATTTTTTTTTATTCATCTGTTATCATTGTGTTAGATATTTATATGTCATATTGCAGTGATATGGATTTATCATAGTAGATTTTATACCTTGTTCAGGCTACTTTAGGCTTTGCGTGTATGCGTGGGGTATTTTCCTCGCGTATATACGTCGCCGACTCTCGTCGCGACTCCGTTTCCACGTATTTTGGAAAGCGGGGTGTGACAATATTTATGTTCATAAATATTACTGTATATTGAGACTGATTAATACAAGTCTAATTGGTGTTTAGCTAAGGAAGGTAATTGAAATGTGGTTCTGTAATTAATGAACGTTCTATTGAACGGAAAACCTCCCACCTGATATTCACCGACCTGACCAATTAGATCGGAGACACTGATTAGCTGTCAGATCTAACAAACCATGCAAAGCTAATGACAATGAATGAAGTTGACTAAAAAAAATGACTTGACCGGTTCACAATCACAATAGGATCAAATTGCACCAACACCTAATTTGATCATAAATATTTATGTCCATAAATTGAGTGTAGAATATAAGGATATTTAAGGTAATTTGAGAGGGTTTATTTACTAATTTACCGCATCTTCTAACTAATCAGTATACTTATCACTTCTTTGAGTTTAAATAACCGCACTCATAAGAAACTGCTTTCATCTAATTATCGGAAAAAGAATGCATATATCGCTAAAACTTCTGGCTGAAAAATCTTAACAAGGGAGAAAAAGAATTGATGGAAGAAAAAAGTTCGGCTTGTTTAAAATGTTTTCTTAATTTCCCTAAATCACCTGTAAATGTTTCCTATTGATTTAGAAAGAAACATGAAATGATTGGATTGTCCAATTGTTCAACATTTTCAGCCTGGAGTCCGGTGAGATGGTTGTGCCAAACACTAAACTAGATCAAAATCCATGGCCTCGGGAGCGTGACGGACCCCGTCACATATTGTTTTCGAAATCACAAAGAATAACACTTACAGACTGGTGATCTGCAGACTGTAAAGGATCAGAAAAATCCCACAAACTATGTTGTCTCGTCTCGTCTTCGGCGCTGTTTGGATGCCCGAAAGTGTGTGAAAGTGAGGAAATGAGAAGTAAAATTTTTTATTTTTAAAAATGAGAATGTGTGTTTTTTTTGCGGTTTTTGGATGGTAGTTAGGAAGTATAATTGAAAAGGTATAATGTCTTTTCTGACGTTTGGTTATTGATGTGGATGTGGAAGTGAAGAGTTTGACCACAAAGTTAATCGTAAAATAATATTTAAAAAATTAATTATGAAAAAAAATTGGGCCGTATTTATAATGCAAGTAAGATTTAGATGACCACAAAATTAACTGTTTTGAGTTTCAACTTATTACAAGTGAGAGTTGTTACATGACCACATAATTAATTGTAACACCTTGAAAGTGAGAAAATAGTGTGTAAAAAAAAGAGAGAAGAAAAAAGGGTTTTTTCATTTTTTATTTTTAGTTTTGAATGGACAACAAAAGTGAGAAATGACATTTCCCACTTCCTCACTTCCACCTAGGACAGTAAATGGTACCTGAAAATTCGATAACCGATCCGGTATTTTACTAACGGATCGAGTTCAGATCTAAAAACTAGAGCCGAAATTCTTATTGGGTCGGATTTAGGTATGACTATTTCAAACCTGAAACCTGATAACAAACCCGAAAAGAGAGCAAACGTTATAAAATGATACTTGTCATCGTACATTTCACTATATTTAAATTAATAAAATTATAAAAAAGAGAACTTGATTATATTATTATAAAAGCAAAGTATATAGATTTTTATTTTGCATCTAATAAAATTGAAATACACTTTTAAAAATAATTCTCATTGTCACTTTAATACTACACCTATCTAAAATCTGAATCCGACCTGTATTCGATAAGAAAGAAGACATTCAGATCCGAACCCGAATTCCTTATCGGGTTCGGGTTCGAATATGACACGGATCCGACCCGAATCTGACCCGTTTACACCGGTACTTCCGCCCACTTCATTCTAAACAGGTCGTGTGAACAATGCTCGGAAGAATTCGACAACAGATGCGAAATATTGACGACAGCGCCAGATCTTTCCAAGCCTTCAAAAAAAGCTAACAAATTTATTGGACACATTAGTCAAAGTTTAGCACTCGCAGCCCACAAGGAACCTTCTCTCGTCACAGACCATTCATTTTTGCCAAGTCTTCGTACATACGTTAGCTTACGAATTTGCCAGCACTTGGACAATGAAATAAAAGAGATTATATCCCTCGGACGAAATTATTGACAAACTCCATCTCTTCACTGCCTTTTCCCTTCTCTTCACCTCTTGGGCAACTGTAAGCCCACAATGAACATGAGGAGAAAGCTAACCATTCGGCCACTCTGTTTGACACTGGTCCTCTTAGCCCAATCCTTTGCAAGGGACACCATAACTCCAACGCAACCTCTCTCTGATGACCAACTCCTAGTTTCAACCGCCGGCACCTTCGCTTTGGGCTTCTTCAGCCCCGCCAATTCTACCAGCAAGTACGTCGGCATATGGTACAGCAAAATCCCAGTCCAAACTCTGGTCTGGGTCGCCAACCGCGAGGCTCCGATCACGAGCTCAAACACAAGCCTGCAGCTCGCTGACAATGGAACCCTGTCCATCGTAGATCACAGCAGCTCCGAAATCGTCTGGTCTTCTTTGTTATCAGCTGCTGTAACAAACCCAGTTGGTCGACTGCTAGACACGGGCAATTTCGTTGTTACAGCTGGTGGTGGCAGCCATGGCAGCAGTTCTAATTGGCAAAGCTTCGACTATCCGACCGATACGATGCTACCGGGCATGAAATTGGGTTACGACCTGCGGGCCGGGCTCAACCGCAACCTCACCGCGTGGGAGTCCGACACTGATCCGTCACCAAGCACCAACTGCGTCGCCATGGACATCCATGGGGACCCCCAGCTCACGGTGTTCTTGGGCGACGTCAAGAGGTGGCGGTCCGGTCCATGGACCGGGTACGAATTCAACGGCATCCCTGAGATGCAGACCTATGCAAGCAGTGGCTTCACATTCAACTTTGTGGACAATGACAACGAGGTGTACTACACCTACGACATGTCGAACAGGTCCATTCTCACTAGGCTAGTGGCGAACCGGACTGGTCAGGTTCAGCGCTGGGTCTGGGTCAACAGCTCTCAGTCATGGAGCCTGTTCTGGTTCATGCCGAACAACGCTTGTGAGTACGGTAAGTGCGGAGATTACAGTATCTGTGATCCCAACGCCAGCCCGATTTGCTCGTGCCTGCACGGGTTCGAGCCAAGGTCTCGCGTTGATTGGGATTTGGGGGACTGGTCTGCGGGGTGTCAGAGGAAGAACAGGTTGGAGTGTGTGGATGGGAGTGATGGGTTCGTGCTTGTCTCCAAGGCAATGCTGCCCGACACGGCCAACGTGACTGTGGATGCGAGGGTGAGCCTGGACGAGTGCCGCGCAAGGTGTTTGATGAATTGCTCGTGCACGAGTTTTGCGAATTCTGATGTGCGCGGCAATGGGAGTGGGTGCATTATATGGAGTAGTGAGATTGTGGATCTTAGGTTGTTTCGGTTGTTTGAAGTTGGGGCCAAGATTTCTATGTTCGTGTGTCGGCTAAAGATTTGAGTATGGTCTTTTCTCACCCATTTTACATTTCTTGATGCCATTCTCCATAGCTATCAAGAAATCAAAGTTACTAGCTGAGATTCATGAAAATAGGATACTGTAGAATCTGAATTTAGTGCAATACGATACTAAAGCTTAAACCCTTTGTCGCTTGAGTTGGACCTCAAAGGCTTTGAGGTTTCTTTTAGAATCAGCTGGCATTAGCTCCAAAAAAGTATTGATAGCAACCTTATAATTTTCATAAAGGCTTATATGAATTCTATCATTTGACTGCCAGTCAAGTCTCAAAATTAAATTGAATCGCTAAAAGTTTGTAACAGTCAAAATAAAAGAAAGCCTCTGCATAAACTGAATTTTAACAGAGTTTACATTGATTCATACAATCAAATTTTTGTTTAAGTATCTGATTTTGGCTGTAAATTCTTACTAGTTTCGCCCCCGACAGAAGGCAAGTCCCACAATAATGGATCAACAATTGTCATTGTAATAGTCTGCATCTCGGTGGGATCATTACTTCTATTGATCGGTTATTGCATATTGAAGAGGAAAAGGAGAAGATCAATAGGTAAACTGACCTAACTTCATTTTTCCGAATGCATTTCTTTACTATGTGTCTTGATACCATACTCGTTTTTGAATCCTTTTTGAATCCATTTTGGGTTTGTTCAAGATACCTACTTGAGAACTAATCGCCAGAGAGGAGAAAGTAATGGAGGAATGGAGGATGTAGAGCTGCCGGTAATCGACTTCAGTACTCTGATGGCGGCAACCAGCAACTTCTCTACCGAAAACAAGCTTGGCGAGGGTGGATTTGGTCCCGTTTACAAGGTAACTTTACGATGTATTTGTACGAGTTCATTGATATCTTATTCTTTCACTCTGATGGGGCAGGGTCGGGTTCTGGTAAGTTTTAGATTCAAGTTACATAAGTCATAATTCGAACTTGAACCTGAGACTCTTAACAACCCGTTCCCACTACTTTACCAGTCAGCCTGGGGGCGAACGGACGTATTTAATGTTGATATGTATATTGTTATCTTTGATGTGATTGAAATCAATGCCTTCTTAAATTGTCATCGTAAACTTGATATTGTTTTTCGAAGTCTCATCAAGTTTGAAGAACTCTAATCATGTGTTTGATTCGATTTTTCAACTGTAACATCAAAGGATTTTAAAGTACACATAGATTGATGCCAATTGAGAGCAAGTGTACCCGGCAGAAAAGCAACCACCTCTGGATCCTGTGGAGCCATTTTGGAAGAGGAGATCCAGGCAGTTGTCTCTTCTTTGTCTTTTTGACAGCACCGGGTCCAGATGGTTTCAATATGCGATATTTCATCATTGAAAGAAATATCAATCTTTCTCGGCTCAATCGAGGTTTTATAGCTTTAGTACCCAAAATTGCAGGCAGTAGAAAGGTTGGTGATTTTCGGCTTATTAGTTTGATTAATGAGACTTTCAAAATTATCTCCAAAGTCCTTTCTTGCGAACTTAAAAAGAAAATTGATGCACTGGTTGATCCTTTGCAATTGCTTTTATTCATGATAGATCAATACTTGATACTGTAGTCGCTCCCCAAGAGATCATTTTGACATGTTGTAAGCACAATTGGTCGGCTTATGTCCTTAAATTGGACTTTGTGAAGGCTTTTGATACTCTTGATTGGACTTTTATTCTCAATGTCCTTAAAAGCTATGGGATTTGGAGATAGATGATGTGGTTGGATGCGGGACTCTCTGGAGTAGAGAGGGGGTTTGGTTCATGTGTATGAGCCACACACACATACAATAAGAGGACGCATTGACACGTATATTGATATAATATGTTATGTGTGTGGCCGTATGTGAGGCCCATACACATAACATATTATAAGCGGCCCACACACATAACATATTATAAGAGGATCAATACACGTGTCAATGCGTGATTGGTCCTCTTATTGTATGTGTGTGTGGCTCACACACATGAACCGAACTAGAGGGGAGGGGGGCTGCGGGAAGAGGACCCGCTCTCCCCCCATCTTTTCATTCTTGGGTGGATGTGTTGTCTCGGACTTTGAAGCATGCTTATAGAGAGGGCTTTGTTCAACAAGTCTGGCCTTGGAATCCGGGAATTTAATGCCTGTAGCATGCGGATGATGCACTGGTGTTGCTTTCTCCAGATCCAATCTCCATCAAAAGGGTAAAGATTCTAATTTATTGTTTTGAAGTTCTCTTTTAGACTTTCCATAAGTTTCAGTAAATCATCAATTTACCCCTTTGGGCCTGTATACTCCTCCTGGCACCAAATACCTACCATCCTACAACACAGCAGGGTTGGCAGCCTGTCATTCACTTATCTCGACCTACCTATCAAGCTTACCACTCTCTCTAAATGGATATTGTTGGTAGAAGATTGGATGCTTGGAAGGGGCATTGCCCATCCCGAGGTGGAAGGCTTATTCTTGTAAACTCTGTTCTCATCAGTCTCCCGCTTTATTTTATGTCATTCTTTCTCCCTCAACGGGTAGTGGACTATATTGATATTTGCTTTTTTCTGGAAATTGGATAGATTTTTTCGAGAGGGCAATGCTTAGTTCGTTGGGAGATTATGCACAATGAGGGCGAGTTAGGATTTTGCCTTGTATTCAAGAAGAGATGATGGTCTAAGAAGATCTAATCAAATTGGAGAAGAAGAAGAAGAGAAAGAAGAAGATCGAGCAAGAGGAGAGGTGTTCAATAAAAACTCAGAGATTTGCAGGAGTCGACTAATTGATGGTATTAGTTAACTCATACAAGTATTAGTTGACTAATGAAAAGTATAAGTCGACTAACATGATCGTGTTGAGTCTGTTTTTGATTCAGATTTCTATCCGATTGAGTTTCCTTTTCTGGTGGAAAACGAATAAGAGTCAATTCATATTCAATGAAGATTTATTTTAAAGTTTGAAGGGCTTAGAATTCTTCTAAATCAAAAATATTCTTCAAGCAATCGACGGCCAAGATCATCTCATAGTCTGAATAGGATTTTATGTTGCAAGGACCTATAAATAAATCTTGGAGGAGTTCACATTAATTCTCTTATCTAATGAGATTAGAAAAATATCAAATCAAGAGAAGCAAAAAAAATCGGGTTTGGTGGTCACGGGAAGGAAGGAAGAGAAGGAAAGAAAAGTTCGAGCTCATCGAAGGTATGTTACTTTTGTCACAAGTAAGGTCATTGAAAGAATAACTACAAGCATCAGTAAGAGTGATTGAAGAAAAAGGGGCAAGTTATGGAGACAGATGCAAAAATGAGCGGTATATCGAACAATGAAGTATTAATGACTCCCTACGTTGAAGATAACATTTTTCAAGGTAAAGGCTGGATATTTGATTCTTGTAGTAAGGTTATGTATGTTCTCAGAAGGAGCTGTTCAACTCCTTAACTGCAAAGGAGGAAGGGATTGTCAAGATGGTGAATGACTTAGCTTGCGAGGTCATCAGTATCGGGACAGTCAAGGCTATAGAAAGAGATAGGACGATACGTGCTCTGGAGGCAGTCCGCTATATCCCGGAGGTACGGTACAATCTTATATCCATAGGGGTGCTCGATGAAGAAAGATGTCAGATTCAAGTGAAACAAGGCGTTGTTGTCACAGTTAGCCCAGTAGATATGGTGATCTTGAAAGTAGAGAAGTGTGAAGGGTTATACAAGTTGAAGGAAAGAAACTTAGTTCGAGGTGAAGTTTCAAAGATAAGCTTGAAAGGGAGCTCCTCGCGTGGTGGAACTTCAAAGCAGACTGTGGCAGAACGTGAACCGGGTCAAAGTGTTGTAAGAAGGACAAAGAATGCATTCGTGCAAAGCTCGAAATGGCCCAAGCCATGATGGTAAATCAGCCAAAGGCCCTCGGAAGAGGGGGCAAGGTTAAAGAATTCATGGTACGATTTTAACCAAGAAAAGAATCAAGGTAGTGATTCAAAATCTAAAAGTGCTTTGTTAAAGACTTGAAAAATAACTCAAGGTGGAGACTATTAGAATTTTGCCTTATTTTCAAGAAGGAAAGATAATCCAAGAAAAATCAAATCAACTTAGAGAAAAAGAAGAACGAGAAAAGAAGCAGATCAAGTATTTGAAATCACCTAGAGGGGGGGGGTGAATAGGTGATAATGCTAATCAATGCACAATTAAAAATAATGATGCAACAATCGTCCAAAACAAGACTAGAAGCCGAATTCCCCACAAAGGGCTCTGAACTCCTTCCTCGTGATTCCTCTAGATATGAGTTGGAGGTGCACAATGCAATCTTGTTGTATGAGCTAGTGATTGACAAAATGAAAATGAAACAAGAGAGTATTGCAATGAAATAAAGAGCAAGTAATAGAAGTAATGAAAGTAAAGCAAGAAGCAAGAGCAAGAAAACAAAAAACAACACCGAGAATTTTTTCGAGGTTCGAGCACCCAGCTCTACATCCCCGCCTCCCCCAGAAGGATTTCTAACCAATATAACTTCACAAAGATGTTACAAATACACCGGAGTACCCAACTCCACAATCTCAAGTACAAGTATCTCTTGGTGATCAAAAGACCACAAACTCTCTCTTGGAAATCTCTTCCCTTAAAAATCCTTATAGAACAATGAGTAGGATTGAAGCTCTTGTTTGTAAGTGGAAAAAGAAAACTAAATCAGAGAGTTTTGAAAACACTTCAGAAAATGAGAGAAAATTTCAGCACAAAAATCAAGAAACAAAGCTCTTTTGAATGCCTTAAACTTTTGAAATTTTTGCAAATTTTTGTTATTATTAACCTCTCCCTAAACACCCCTATTTATAGGAGAGGGATAGGGATTAAGGAGTAAACCCACTTAATGGTAATTAGAAAGTATTAGGTTCAGAAAATATCATTTAACCTTATTTAAGAAAGGAAAAGACAAAAATAAACCATGTTTAAAAACTAGCCGTTATGGCTGAAACGACTCTCTCGGTCGACCGACCGGTCGACCGGGGTTCAAAGAAAAGAGCCGTTGCAGGTTCTCGGTCGACCGGTCACAAACAGAGAGCAACTGCACTTCAATCGGCCAGCCGCTCGGGTCGACCGAAGGGCTCCGGTCGTCCGCCCCGTCGACCGGGAAACGTGCACACATGCACGCACCAAAACTGCCAGAAGTCCGGTCGACTGGGTCAGTCTCGACTGACTGACCTGACTTAGTGTCGGTCGACCGGTCGGTCGACCGGCACAGACCAAAAATCAAAATTGAAACAGAATTTTGAGGAGATTTTGATATCTAACAAAATAGTTTTGATTTGAACAATGTATAATATACAAAATTGAGTTTATAATCAAAAGACTTTGTATTAAAATATTTTGTATATATTTATAGGGAATATTTTTAGGAAAGACATGTGCGCAAAAACGTGTGTGTTGGATTATAAAGCTTCAAAACTATTCACTATTCTTTAACAAAACTATAAAACTAAAAATAAATCTAATGAAGTCTTCTTGAGTCTTGAGCCTTACAATGCCTTCTTAGAGCCTTCTTGTAACGCCCCGATTCCACAGATACGGGGACGTCACTGCGACGTATATACGTAGGTCAGAAAATGCCCTCACGTATATACGCTAAGCATAAAAGTACAACAAGGATCAGAGTACACGACAAAGCGTGGTATTCATATATATGCCAACACAAGAAGTACACATACAAAGTTATCACAGGATATTATAAAGTATTACACATTACTTGTGTATTACATCATAACCAAGTCCAAAAGAAATATATACAAGTGTGTATACAAAAAGCTCACAAGTAGAAAGAAGATCTCGTGAGTCAAAAGGTAAGTCTGGCACGAGGGGACTGGAACTAGTCCGCCTGCTCACTAAGGTAAGCTTGGTCCTCTGTGGATGGCTCCACTTCGTTCCAAGCTTCGGAATCTAAATGTGCAAATCCAAGGAGTCAAGACATATAACAATAAACAAACTATAGCCAAGTGGCTAAGGGACATGAATAAAGAAGGATGAAACAGTTATAAGGAATATCAACTAACAAGTATGAAAAGCATGAAGAAATAAAATCCTAATACAATGAATCTACAGTTAACGTCTTATTATTATTACTTATCTTACTGTGATATCTAACTATGTGACCCAGCGTCCCAGAGCACATAGATCCATATCCTAATAAAGCAAGGTTGTTATTGGAAACAGCGGTTGTATCGACGAACTATGTTTACAGTGGGTCCCGTGCATACCCGGGACCACGGTCCAGGGTGTTCCGTTGCTTGATGACGGAACCAGCCGCAAGGCCTATCAGGAGGAACTTATGTATGCCCTTTGTCATGACTGTATCAGGAAGAGGGAGCAAGCACTCCCCTCGGTCCCCTGGAGGCCCTCAGGTCAGACCGGAAATATAATTGTACAATATACCTAATGCCACTGTAAACACGAACACATATCGATATCCGCTTGTTTCCCCCGACCCATGTGTAAGTTGGTCCATTTTATATAAAAGTCAAGTGCATCATGCTTGGTTTAAGAGATAGCATGATAAAAGGTGATATTCACTATTTAACAAGTTATAAAGAAAGAATATGTAATAACAAGTCATGGTGTAACAAGTGGTGAGATCCATCAAGTAACATGTCATGAGGTAGCAGTCATGAAGCACAAGTAACAATAATACATAGCACATGAACCAATGATAAGATCCGAATTCAAGAAAGAAATCAACTAAAACATATTGCCAGAATTAGTCGACTAATTGGAAGGAGTAGTCGACTAATAACCAGGGTAAGTCGACTAACAGTCTGGACTAGTCGACTAATACTGGGTTCCAGAGAGTTGGTTTTCAGTTCCAGGAGTAGTTAGTCGACTAGGGTTGAAAGGGTAGTCGACTAATAGATACGTAAGTCGACTAACAGGGATTTGTAGTCGACTAATACTGTACAACAGAGAGTCGGGTATCCGTTTCAGGAAAAACTAGTCGACTAATTGGAAATGGTTAGTCGACTAGGGGTCTCAAGTCGACTAATAATTTGGTCTAGTCGACTAAAACTGTGAAAATCAGAAAAGGTTAAGTTTAGACTAAGGGTTTCTAGTCGACTAGCCCCTAGGTCAAGTCGACTAATCGTGGGAAAACAGGGAACAGAACAGATTTCTAGGGTTTTATTTGATGGTCAATTAACATGATTTTGAAGACAAAAGTATACAAGATTGGAAAACACAAATAGACTAAGAATTAGACAAGTCTTGGTGAGTAAATATACTCACTAGGAAAGGTTTGATTGAAGCTTTACGAGTCCGGGAAGAGTGTGGTCGTCAAATGGCACCTATGTGATCCTTGGCGACGAAAAGAGCTACGATCCAAGCTCAAATCAGTTGCTTGAGCTAGAGGTGAAGATCTTGTGGTGTTCTTGAGTTAGGGTTGAGGTTGAGAAGGATGAGGGAGTTGGTGAGAGCTTCTCTTTTTGTTGAAGTGGAGAAGAAGAGAAGTAAAATGTAAGGGAAGAGTTTAAATATGATGGGGATTTTGTGAAGGAGGTGTAATAAGATAGAAGTGAAGGGTGTTTTTGCAAAAAGGAGGGGGTGAGGTGCCCCTCACCTGGCCACTTGGCCGGCCATGGGAGAGAGAGAGAGAGAGTGGCATTAATGAGGAAGTAGGTGGGAAATGAGGTGGAATTTTGTGGAGAATTGCAATTATTGGAAAATTGGGAAATTAGGAGTTTGTGAAGGAAGTAAAGGGAATAAAGAAAAGGAAAGGAAATAGAATTATAAAAGGAAGATATTTTCTTTGGCTTGAAAAATTAAAAAAGTTGAAAAGACAAATTTCCAGGTTTAAGTCAAAGTTGCGGAAACATTCCGGAAAATGCCGAAATCGTCCGAAATTCAAGTATCTCGGAACGACCCGAAAGTTTTACCAAAAATCAACAATAATATTTGAAGACTCATGGTGAAATCCTTTTTAAGAAATACTTTATAGTTTTAAAACTAAAAATCCCGGAATCAGTTATCTACCGACTCCGTTAGAATTTTCATAAATTCATAAAATTCTCAGAAAAAGTATTTAGATAGAAAACAGGATTCTAAGAAATAAAGCCTAAAGGACTTTCTAGAAATTCTTAACTGTTTGGAAAATAAAAATTCGGGAATCGATCAGTGACACTGGTCGACACCGGTTTTGAAGAAATTCATTTTAATTCAGGAAAAATCCAGAAAATCATATAAAATCTAATATATTAGAAAATGATATTTGAAATTGAAATCGGTCAAATACGGAAAGTAAATCGAAAAATACGATCGAAAAGCTGAATACGCAACTAAGTACGTATTCTGGAAACGGGGTATTACAATCCATCCACCTTACAAAAATTCGTCCTCGAAATTTCATAAGGTGAAAGGTAACAGGAAAAGTAACAGATAGAGAAGGATAAGATGGAAGATAACGGTAGAGAAGAATAGAAGGAAAGAGTCTTACCAAATCAAGATGTGAAGAGTTGAGGGTAACGCTCACGGATAACGTCCTCTCGTTCCCAAGTGGCCTCTCCTGGCGCATGTCTGTTCCAAGACACCAACACTAATGGTATAGCCTTGTTCTTCAGTGCCTTCACACTTCTATCTAGAATGGCCATCGGCTGTTCCTGATATGATAAATCTGGCTGTAGCTCCAGTTCGGAATGATCCAAAATATGACTATCATCCTTGACATACTTCCTCAACTGAGATACGTGGAAAACATTGTGCACTCCGTCCAAAGATGGAGGTAAGGCCAATCTGTAAGACACATCTCCCACTCGCTCCAAAATCTCGAATGGGCCGATATATCTCGGACTCAGCTTTCCACGAAGACCGAAACCGGATTACTCCCTTGGTAGGTGATATCTTCAAGAACACATGATCTCCTGCCTGGAACTCCAATGGCCTTCTCTGCGAATCTGCCCAACTCTTCTGCCGACTCTGAGCTGCCCTGAGATGATCTCTGATGATTCTGACTTTCTCTGTTGTCTGAATCAGGATCTCTGGCCCCAATAGTCTCCTCTCACCGACTTCATCCCAACAAATCGGTGATCTGCACTTCCTTCCATACAGTGCCTCAAAAGGTGCCATCTTGATACTTGCCTGATAACTGTTGTTATAAGAAAACTCAGCCAAGTGAAGATGATCTTCCCAAGATCCCTTAAACTCAATCATGCAGGCCCTTAGCATATCTTCAAGGATCTGGATAGTCCTTTCAGATTGTCCGTCTGTCTGAGGATGATATGATGTACTGAATTTCAGACGAGTTCCCAAACTTTCTTGGAGACTTTCCCAGAAATGAGATCTAAATCTGGTGTCTCTGTCTGAAACAATACTGACAGGAACTCCATGCAGACGAACTATCTCCTTCATGTACTTGTCTGCCAAAACCTCTGTTGTCTGACCTACCCGAAATGGTATGAAGTGAGCAGACTTGGTGAGGCGATCAATGATTACCCACACAGCATTATTACCTTTAGGACTGCGAGGCAATGCCGTGACAAAATCCATGGTGATGTGCTCCCACTTCCACTCAGGTATCGGTAAAGGTTGTAGAAGTCCAGCTGTCCTCTGATGCTCTATCTTGATCTGCTGGCAAACCAGGCACTTGGCGACAAACTGAGCTATCTCCCTCTTCATAGCATTCCACCAAAAATGCTTCTTCAAGTCCTGATACATCTTGTTTCCCCCCGGGTGTATGGAATAAGCTGAACTGTGTGCTTCTGCTAGAACCTTCTGTCTAATTCCTCCTTGGGGAACACAAATCCTGCTACCATAATACAAGGCACCATCTGGATGAATACAGATATCAGTCCTCAATCCAGCCTCTACCTGAGCTCGGAATTTCTGCAATCTGGGATCTTCCTTTTGAGCTTCCTTGATCTCATCTATCAATGTTGACTGAACCTGCAAAGTCATGAACTGTCCTGCCTTCTCAGTCCTTCGAACTAACATCAAGTCCAATCTGATAAAGTCCTGAATCAACTCCTTCTGCTGAGTAAGTTGGACAAGCACTCTATTCTCTGGCATCCTGCTCAGTGCATCTGGAACTGTATTGACCTTGCCTGGATGATATTGCAAGTCAATATCATAGTCCGCCATCAGTTCCAGCCATCTCCTCTGCCTCATATTCAACTCTTTCTGTGAGAAGATATACTTGAGACTCTTATGATCTGTATATATCAACACTTTATCTCCCAGAAGATAATGCCTCCAAATCTTCAAGGCAAAGATAACAGCTGCTAGCTCCAAGTCATGAGTTGGGTAATTCCGCTCATGAGTCTTCAGTTGCCTAGATGCATATGCTATGACATGATCATGTTGCATAAGTACACATCCCAGGCCTTTTCCTGATGCATCACTGAATATGACCATCCCTCCTCTCCCTGAGGGAGTCTTCAAGATTGGAGCTGAAATGAGCCTCTGCTTCAATTCCTCAAAGGCTACCGAACATTCTTCAGTCCATATGTACCTTTCCCCCTTCCGGGTGAGCTTGGTCAACGGAGCTGCAATCCTAGAGAAATCTTGGACAAAGCGTCTGTAATATCCGGCTAGTCCAAGAAAACTCTTAATCTCAGTCACCGTCCTCGGAATCGGCCAATCTCTCACTGCTTAGATTTTGCTGGGATCAACTGAAATTCCTTCTGCTGAAACCATGTGTCCAAGGAAGGCTATGCTGTCCAACCAGAACTCACACTTGCTCCTCTTGGCATGAAGCTGCTCCTGCTGGAGAGTCTGCAACACAATCCTCAAGTGTTCTGCATGCTCCCTGTTGTTCTTTGAATAGATCAAAATGTCATCTATGAAAACAACAACGAACTGATCCAGATAGGGCGAGAACACTCGGTTCATCAAATCCATGAAAACTGCAGGGGCATTGGTGACTCCGAAAGGCATAACTAGAAACTCATAGTGGCCATAACGGGTCCTGAATGCCGTCTTTGGAATATCCTCCTTCTTCACCCTCAGCTGATGGTAACCCGACTGTAAATCCAATTTAGAGAATACACGGGCTCCATGAAGCTGATCAAACAGATCATCAATCCTTGGTAAGGGATACTTGTTCTTGATGGTAACTTTGTTCAATTCTCTATAATCAATACAAAGCCTTTTACCACCACCTTTCTTGTTCGCCAATAGTACTGGAGCTCCCCATGGTGAAGTACTTGGTCTAATCAATCCTTTGTCTGAGTATTCCTGCAGTTGCTTCTTCAGAATCTCTAACTCTGTCGGTGCCATCCTGTACGGAGCCTTGGATATAGGAGTTGCTCCTGGAACTGTGTCAATGTAGAACTCGATCACCCTGTCAGGTGGCAGTCCTGAGATCTCAGCAAACACTCCTGGGAATTCATCCCACACCGGTACCTTCTGCTTCTGAACCTCCGAAGTAGTCATCCGAGTCTTTCCCTTGGTAGACTTCACTTCTCCACTAAATTGGAACTCCGGTTGATGAGGGATTCTGAAATTAATCTTCTTCTCCCTACAATCAATAACTGCATGGTACTGACTGAGCCAGGTCATGCCTAAGATTACGTCGTACCCTTTGGTATCTAGTACGAGCATATCTATGGCCAAGGTCTTATCACAAAGTTCTACCGGACAATCAGTACAGACTCTAGAAGATATGACTACCCCATTCCCTGTACTAATCTCCCATTTGTGGTCTAAAGATCTAACAGGTATAGAATGCAAAGCCACAAAATGGTCTGAGATATAACAATGGGATGCACCTGAATCGAAGAGAGCGAGAACAGGTTTTGAATGAACTCTGATGTTACCTGTTATCACCTCCTCTGAAGTCTCAGCCTCTTCTGCTGTCAAATTGTAAGCCTGACCTCTACCACGCCCTGCTGCAGTCCTAGCTCCTCTCTGGACTGGGCGAACAACATGCTGTGGAGGAAGGGGAAGAGCTCTCCTCATCACTGGTCCCTGATTCCCCTGCCCAAGTGGCCCTGGAAGTGCCCTCTGTCCATTGGGTCCTTGAGGTGCCGGCAAAGCTTGGTTGGCAAACCCAATTCTCTTGTGTGGACAGGTCTCTACTGCATGGTCTCGGGACCCACACACCAAACACAATCCATTTGCCCTACGGCAATTCTGCTGAGAATGACCTGGTTTCTGGCAAAAGTTGCAGATAGGACCTGGTCGAGCCATCTGGTAAGGAGCTGGTCTGAATGGTTGCCTTGCCTGAACCTTTGCTGCTCTATATGGGCCTCCTCTTCCCATTGGTGCAAACGGCCTCTTCATGGCCTGGTTCCTCATCTGGTTGGCTTGCTTCTTCTCTAACCCACGCTCCACCTCTCGAGCTATGGTGAGAACTTCTGAATAAGTCTTCAGCTGCTGGGGCATCAAGAAGACCTGTATGTCCATATGCAGGCCCTGCTGGAATCTGCTTGCCCGCTTCTCCTCATCCGTCACCATGTACGGAGCAAAGCGGCTGAGTCTGAGAAACTCCGCGGCGTACTCGTCCACGGACTTGTTCCACTGCTGGAGTCTGATAAACTGCTCTTCCATATCTTTCTGAGCAGTAACAGGGAAGAATCTGCTGTAGAAACTCTTGGAGAACGTGTCCCAGGTGACAGGCTTCTCCAATCTGGCCTCCTCAGCGAGCCACCAAGTTCTGGCTACATCTTTCAACTGAATCTTGGCGACCTCAACTTGGTTCTCCTTTGGTACTCTGGCTGCATTCAGTAGATCTGTGGTGTCTGTCAGCCATTGTTCAGCATCCAGGGGTTTCTCTTCTCCCGTGAATATAGCTGGCTTCAGCCTTCTGAAATCTGAAATGTTCCCCGGCCTCAGTTCTTTTGGAGCTGTCAACTCTTGTCGGAGAAGTTCCGTCTGTTGCTGCTGGTTTTCCATCATCGTCTGAATGACCCTCAGAATATCCACATTCTCTCCCGTGGGTCCATTCGACGCTTGCCCGGAGTGGTTTCTACCCGTTCTTCTCTCCATACCGAGTTGGGAAAAGATAACTGAAATTTGGAAACAAATGGAAGGAGTTTAGGATACAAGGGAATGAATCAAGGAAGGAATCAAGAAGGACTTAATAACTTTGTATATTGTAGTTGGCATTAGCAAATTACTAGAATTTGCTGCTTGATTGTACTTTAGGTTTGAGAGCCTAAGCTCTGATACCAACCTGTAACGCCCCGATTCCACAGATACGGGGACGTCACTGCGACGTATATACGTAGGTCAGAAAATGCCCTCACGTATATACGCTAAGCATAAAAGTACAACAAGGATCAGAGTACACGACAGAGCGTGGTATTCATACATATGCCAACACAAGAAGTACACATACAAAGTTATCACAGGATATTATAAAGTATTACACATTACTTGTGTATTACATCATAACCAAGTCCAAAAGAAATATATACAAGTGTGTATACAAAAAGCTCACAAGTAGAAAGAAGATCTCGTGAGTCAAAAGGTAAGTCTGGCACGAGGGGACTGGAACTAGTCCGCCTGCTCACTAAGGTAAGCTTGGTCCTCTGTGGATGGCTCCACTTCGTTCCAAGCTTCGGAATCTGAATGTGCAAATCCAAGGAGTCAAGACATATAACAATAAACAAACTATAGCCAAGTGGCTAAGGGACATGAATAAAGAAGGATGAAACAGTTATAAGGAATATCAACTAACAAGTATGAAAAGCATGAAGAAATAAAATCCTAATACAATGAATCTACAGTTAACGTCTTATTATTATTACTTGTCTTACTGTGATATCTAACTATGTGACCCAGCGTCCCAGAGCACATAGATCCATATCCTAATAAAGCAAGGTTGTTATTGGAAACAGCGGTTGTATCGACGAACTATGTTTACAGTGGGTCCCGTGCATACCCGGGACCACGGTCCAGGGTGTTCCGTTGCTTGATGACGGAACCAGCCGCAAGGCCTATCAGGAGGGACTTATGTATGCCCTTTGTCATGACTGTATCAGGAAGAGGGAGCAAGCACTCCCCTCGGTCCCCTGGAGGCCCTCAGGTCAGACCGGAAATATAATTGTACAATATACCTAATGCCACTGTAAACACGAACACATATCGATATCCGCTTGTTTCCCCCGACCCATGTGTAAGTTGGTCCATTTTATATAAAAGTCAAGTGCATCATGCTTGGTTTAAGAGATAGCATGATAAAAGGTGATATTCACTATTTAACAAGTTATAAAGCAAGAATATGTAATAACAAGTCATGGTGTAACAAGTGGTGAGATCCATCAAGTAACATGTCATGAGGTAGCAGTCATGAAGCACAAGTAACAATAATACATAGCACATGAACCAATGATAAGATCCGAATTCAAGAAAGAAATCAACTAAAACATATTGCCAGAATTAGTCGACTAATTGGAAGGAGTAGTCGACTAATAACCAGGGTAAGTCGACTAACAGTCTGGACTAGTCGACTAATACTGGGTTCCAGAGAGTTGGTTTTCAGTTCCAGGAGTAGTTAGTCGACTAGGGTTGAAAGGGTAGTCGACTAATAGATACGTAAGTCGACTAACAGGGATTTGTAGTCGACTAATACTGTACAACAGAGAGTCGGGTATCCGTTTCAGGAAAAACTAGTTGACTAATTGGAAATGGTTAGTCGACTAGGGGTCTCAAGTCGACTAATAATTTGGTCTAGTCGACTAAAACTGTGAAAATCAGAAAAGGTTAAGTTTAGACTAAGGGTTTCTAGTCGACTAGCCCCTAGGTCAAGTCGACTAATCGTGGGAAAACAGGGAACAGAACAGATTTCTAGGGTTTTGTTTGATGGTCAATTAACATGATTTTGAAGACAAAAGTATACAAGATTGGAAAAACAAATAGACTAAGAATTAGACAAGTCTTGGTGAGTAAATATACTCACTAGGAAAGGTTTGATTGAAGCTTTACGAGTCCGGGAAGAGTGTGGTCGTCAAATGGCACCTATGTGATCCTTGGCGACGAAAAGAGCTACGATCCAAGCTCCAAATCAGTTGCTTGAGCTAGAGGTGAAGATCTTGTGGTGTTCTTGGAGTTAGGGTTGAGGTTGAGAAGGATGAGGGAGTTGGTGAGAGCTTCTCTTTTTGTTGAAGTGGAGAAGAAGAGAAGTAAAATGTAAGGGAAGAGTTTAAATATGATGGGGATTTTGTGAAGGAGGTGTAATAAGATAGAAGTGAAGGGTGTTTTTGCAAAAAGGAGGGGGTGAGGTGCCCCTCACCTGGCCACTTGGCCGGCCATGGGAGAGAGAGAGAGAGTGGCATTAATGAGGAAGTAGGTGGGAAATGAGGTGGAATTTTGTGGAGAATTGCAATTATTGGAAAATTGGGAAATTAGGAGTTTGTGAAGGAAGTAAAGGGAATAAAGAAAAGGAAAGGAAATAGAATTATAAAAGGAAGATATTTTCTTTGGCTTGAAAAATTAAAAAAGTTGAAAAGACAAATTTCCAGGTTTAAGTCAAAGTTGCGGAAACATTCCGGAAAATGCCGAAATCGTCCGAAATTCAAGTATCTCGGAACGACCCGAAAGTTTTACCAAATATCAACAATAATATTTGAAGACTCATGGTGAAATCCTTTTTAAGAAATGCTTTATAGTTTTAAAACTAAAAATCCCGGAATCAGTTATCTACCGACTCCGTTAGAATTTTCATAAATTCATAAAATTCTCAGAAAAAGTATTTAGATAGAAAACAGGATTCTAAGAAATAAAGCCTAAAGGACTTTCTAGAAATTCCTAACTGTTTGGAAAATAAAAATTCGGGAATCGATCAGTGACACTGGTCGACACCGGTTTTGAAGAAATTCATTTTAATTCAGGAAAAATCCAGAAAATCATATAAAATCTAATATATTAGAAAATGATATTTGAAATTGAAATCGGTCAAATACGGAAAGTAAATCAAAAAATACGATCGAAAAGCTGAATACGCAACTAAGTACGTATTCTGGAAACGGGGTATTACACTTCTCTTCTATGTTCCTTCCTTGTTGTGCCATATGCCTTATTTGCTCCATGAACCTAGAAATTCTTGCAAAAGCTAAGCAATGCTCTCCAAACATGGTACTAACCTGAAACTTATCTTGAACAAATTTATTAGTACCAAATAGCTCTTATTTGTTTTGTTTCATCAAAACTCTAAAAATTTGAGAGTGTAACCTTTGGGCCAACAATCTCCCCCTTTTTGATGATGACAAAACAAATAGGCTATGATAGAAAATATAGGGGAGGTGACAAGCTCCCCCTCAAATTATGCTATATTAAATAAGGAAAAACAATTTAATTTGCAAGCAAAAACCATGAGACTAAAAAACATGAGGTATAAAACACTTGCAAAATACTTAAACTCAAATACAAGGAATCATAAAAATACTTCAAAAAGTCAAAAACCATATAAACTCATATGGAACCAAAACAAATGAACTCATATTTCCACATAGAAACTCATTCTCCCCCTTTTTGTCATATATCAAAAAGGGATAAGATAAATATTTTTTATTCAATAACACAAACATTAAGTTCACCACAAATGAAGGAAAATCTAGCAAAATCAAGTGGTTTAGTGAAAATATCGGCAAGTTGCAAATCTGTGGAAACATAATCAATATCTATATCACCTTTCTCAAAATGATCTCTAAGAAAGTGATATCTAATCTCAATGTGCTTGGTCTTACTATGTTGATTTGCATTCTTAGTCATATGTATAGTACTAGCATTATCACAAAATATTTTTATATGGTTATAATGCAAATCATAATCAAGGAGAGTATGTTTCATCCAAAGGACTTGTGCACAATAAGCCCCCGCGGCAACATACTCCGCCTCAGCGGTTGAGAGAGCTACGGAATTTTGTTTCCTAGAGGACCATGAAACAAGACAATTACCAAGAAATTGACATGTACCACTAGTACTCTTTCTATCTACTCTACAACCCGCATAGTCGGCATCCGAATAACTCGTCATTGAGAATCTCCGGTTTTCGGATACCAAAGACCTATTCCAATTGTCCCCTTAATATAACGAATAATGCGTTTTTACCGCAATAAGATGGGACTCTTTAGGACACGATTGGAATCTAGCACAAAGACACACTAAACATGATGTCTGGCCTACTTGCCGTCAAATACAACAAACTTCCTATCATGCTTTATATAACTTAATATCAACACATTTACCTTGGTCATCCTTATCAAGCTTGGTTGTAGTTGCCATGGGAGTGTTGCAGACTTTTGAGCCTTCAAGTCCAAACTTCTTTACGAGTTCCTTTGCATACTTGGCTTGACATATGAAATTCTCATCTTGCAATTGCTTGATTTGGAGTCCAAGAAAGAAATTTAATTCACCCATGGAAGACATTTCAAACTCACATTGCATAACTTTTTCAAACTCCTTACATAAAAACTCATTAGTAGAACCAAAAATTATATCATCCACATAAATTTGCACAATTAAAATGTCATATCAACATGCTTAGTGAATAATATTGTGTCTACTTTGCCTTTAACAAAATCATTTGAAATGAGAAAACTAGAAAGTCTTTCATACCAAGCTCTTGGAGCTTGTTTCAATCCATACAAAGCTTTATCAAGTTTAAAAATAAAATTGGGATGAACATGATCAACAAAACCGGGAGGTTGTTCAACATAAACTTCTTCATTTATAAAACCATTCAAAAATGCACTTTTCACATCCATTTGAAAAAGTTTAAAATTTTAAAAGATGCAAAAGCTAGTGTCATCCGTATGGCTTCAAGCCGTGCTACGGGTGCAAAGGTCTCCTCAAAGTCAATTCCCTCAACTTGAGTGTAACCTTGGGCCACTAACCTAGCTTTATTCCTAATGACATTTCCGGACTCATCCATTTTATTCCTAAGATCCACTTAGTACCAATTATTGGTCTATCGTGAGGCCTAGGAACAAGGTACCAAACTTGGTTGCGCTCAAATTGATTGAGTTCCTCTTGCATGGCTAGCAACCAATATGAGTACCCCTCGGCTTCGAGGATTTTTTTGGGTTCAAAGTGAGAAATGAATGCAAAGTTACCACATAAGTCATGGAGTTTGGAGCGAGTTGTTACCCCTTTGGATGCATCACCTAAGATGAGATCCTTGGGATGATTTGTAGCATATCTCCAAGCTTTAGGAAGCGGTTGAGAGCTTTCCTCTTTATCCTCTTGAACATCACCAATGGGTTCTTGCTTATCTTCTTGAGCGGGTGAGTTCTTCAAAGATAGTCTCTCCATGTCTTCACCTAATGGGTCAATCTCTACAATATTCTCAACAACCACATTAGATTCTTCAAATTTAACATGCATGGATTCTTCAATGGTAAGTGAAGATCTATTGAATACTCTATAAGTTTTGCTAGTAGTAGAGTATCCAACAAAGATAACTTTATAAGTCTTAGCATCAAATTTACCCAAGTTATCTCTAGTATTCAAAACAAAACACTTGCATCCAAAAACTTTGAAATATGCAACATTAGGTTTTCTAGAATGATACATTTCAAAAGATGTTTTGGAAGAATTTTTACACAAATAAATACGATTTGAAATATAGCATGTGTGTTTATGGCCTCGGCCCATAGATATTGAGGGAGGTCATATTTACTTATCATGGTCCTAGCCATCTCTTGAAGTGTTCTATTCTTTCTTTCTACAACTCCATTTTGTTGTGGAGTTCTAGGACATGACATTTCATGCTTGATTCCCTTTTCATCACAATAAGTCATGAAGAGTTGGTTAACAAACTCACCACCTCTATCACTCCTTATTTTCAAAATCGAAAAACCTTTTTCTTTTTTAACCCTTTTTCGGAAAATCTTGAAATGAGAAAAAGTTTGATCTTTGTGTTCCAAAAAGAAAACCCAAGTGAAACGGGAAAAATCATCACTAAAACAAATACAAATCTACTACCATTTAAGCTTTTAGTTTTAGTTGGTCCAAAAAGATCCATATGAATTATTCTAATGGCCTAGTTAACATGATATCCTTGATTGGTTTGAAGGAAGACATGGTTTGTTTCCCAAGTTGGCAGGCACCACAAATGCGGTCTTTCTCAAACTTCAAGTAAGGAATACCCTCCACCAATTCTTTAGAATTAATTCTAGCAAGATGGTCAAAAGATGCATGTCCTAATCTTCTATGCCAAAGCCAAGAATTTCATTAAAAGCATTCAAGCATTTAGTAGAACAATCTAAATTAAGCATGTCTCAATGATAAACATTATTATCACGAAATCCGGTGAGAATACAATCATTAGTTTTACAATTAAAAATCTTACAAGAAGAATCATCAAAAACAATTTTAAGTCCACGGTCACAAAGTTAACTAATGCTAAGCAAGTTATGTTTCAAACCATCAACAAGAACAACATTTTCTATAATAGGAGATGCACCAATTTGAATGTTACCTATACCGATGATAGTGCCCTTGGAGCCATCTCCGAAGGTGACGGTGCCACCTTCAACGTACCTTGATAGGGTTGTAAAGTTGTTGATATCCCATGTCATGTGTCTTGAACAACCACTATCAAGGTACCACCGCTCCTTACGTCTTGGAGTCTTGGTGTGTACCTACATCAAATAACTTAGGACTTGATTTTGGTACCCATATTTTCTTGGGTCCTAAAGAGTTAGTGTCATGAACCCATATAAGATTGTTTGTTCTATTTATTTGGTCATAACAAAACTTAACTAAATGTCCATTCTTGCCACAATAAGTACATCTATAAACTCTACCATATTTAAATGCATAGTGAGTGTGTGACTTTGAGCATGTGTGGATTAGCATGAGTGTTATGTGGAGGTGTGTGTTATGAGTGAGACATGATAGCATGAGTATTTTTAACATGAGAAGCTTTAGCATGAGAAGTGTGCTTCTTAGAAAACATATCCTCAAGTTTTCTTAGTATTAAAAGCACAATCCTTCAAAACTTTTTCAAAATCAACAATTCTATTTTTTAACAAAGAAATTTCTTTTTCATCAATCATAGGAAATTTTGCTTTACAAGCAACTTTGTAAGCATTAAATTCTTTTTGAGTAGAAACAGATTAGAAGAATTTTCATCCCTTTATTTTGAAACAATAGCAAGTTGATTTTAAGAAAAGCAACTTCCTTTTCCAATTTTGAACATTCTACCTTTTTAACATCAAAGGTTTCCGAAAGTTCAACAAAAGCATGTACAAACATTTCTTTACTCAAATCATCTTCTTTATCAAGAGGTTGAGTGGTTACCTTGGGTGTGTTTGCCATGAAACACATGTTCGCCGTGTCCACTTCATCTTCGGACTCGCTTTCTGAATCCCAAGTGGCTTTGTAAGCTTTCTTTTCCACCAGCTTCTTTTGCTTGAAGGAGGAAGTCATCTTCTTCTTGAACTCCGAGCAATTGGCCATGATGTGTCTGGGCTTTCGGCAATTATAGCAAATGATTCTTCTCTCCTCTTTGCCTTCCAATCTCTTTCTAAAGTTGAGTTTGTTCTTGCGGTACATCCTCTTCACATTTCGCATAAGGAGGGATAGCTCCTCTTCTTCTTCTTCTTCTTCTTCATCATCTTCCAGAGTGGATGAAGACTTGAAGGCTATAGATTTCTTCTTTGAGGAGCCGCTTTTCTCTTGCCTTCTTTTCCATCTCATGAGTCTTCAAGTTTCCAATGAGACTTATGAGATCCATTTCATCCTTGTCATTCAACTCTTTCAAGGTGGTGGCCTTTATCTCCTATGATGAAGGAAGAGCCCGAATCACTTTCCGCACCTTTTGGTCATTGCTAATATCATCACCTAAAGAGGAAGAGCGTTGGTAATTTTAGTAAACCTTGTAATCATGCAATCAATAGATTCATCATCAATCATTTTAAAGCTTTCATATTGGGACCTCAAGAGATCTATCTTAGCTCTTTTACTTGTGATGTCCCCTCGTGTGTGACCAACAAATGTTGCCAAATCTCATAGGCGATTGGCAATGATTACCCGTGTAAGGTCATCCTCATTCAAGGCGGTTAGAAGGGAATTTTAGGCCTTGGAGTTAGCCTCATATTCTAAAGGTAAAGTCAGACCAAGTGCTTTCCTCACTATCGGGTATAACATAGGGCTTGGTCAAGGATTTTGCAACTAGGCTACCTAAAGATTGTAAAAATAGTCATCCTAACCTTCTAGATAGGGAAATTAAGTCCATCAAATTTAGGAGGGGTTTTGATGTTGTCGGCCATGTTACTAGTGTATGAATGAAGGAAATGCAAAAGATGATTAGCAAATTTTAAGGATCTCTCTAAGGATGTTAAGCCAAACTTAGAGTCCAAGCTCTGATACCAATTGAAATCACCTAGAGGGGGGGTGAATAGGTGATAATGCTAATCAATGCACAATTTAAAAATAATGATGCAACAATCGCCCAAAACAAGACTAGAAGCCGAATTCCCCACAAAGGGCTCTGAACTCCTTCCTCGTGATTCCTCTAGATATGAGTTGGAGGTGCACAATACAATCTTATTGTATGAGCTAGTGATTGACAAAATGAATATGAAACAAGAGAGTATTGCAATGAAAATAGAGAGCAAGTAATAGAAGCAATGAAAGTAAAGCAAGAAGCAAGAGCAAGTAAACCAAACGTAAACACCGAGAATTTTTCCGAGGTTCGAGCACCCAGCTCTACGTCCCCGCCTTCCCCAGAAGGATTTCTAACCACTATAACTTCACAAAGATGTTACAAATATACCGGAGTACCCAACTCCACAATCTCAAGTACAAGTATCTCTTGGTGATCAAAAGACCACAAACTCTCTCTTGAAAAATCTCTTCCCTTACAAAATCCTTATAGAACAATGAGTAGGATTGAAGCTCTTGTTTGTAAGTGGAAAAAGAAAACTAAATCAGAGAGTTTTGAAAAACACTTCAGAAAATGAGAGAGAATTTCAGCACAAAAATCAAGAAACAAAGCTCTTTTGAATGCCTTAAACTTTTGAAATTTTTGCAAATTTTTGTTGTTATTAACCTCTCCCTAAACACCCCTATTTATAGGAGAGGGCTAGGGATTAAGGAGTAAACCCACTTAATGGTAATTAGAAAGTATTAGGTTCAGAAAATATCATTTAACCTTGTTTAAGAAAGGAAAAGAGAAAAATAAACTATGTTTAAAAACTAGCCGTTATGGCTGAAACGACTCTCTCGGTCGACCGACCGGTCGACCGGAGTTCAAAGAAAAGAGCCGTTGCAGGTTCTCGGTCGACCGGTCACAAACAGAGAGCAACTGCACTTCAGTCGGCCAGCCGCTCGGTTGATCGAAGGTCTCCGGTCGTCCGCCCGGTCGACCGGGAAACGTGCACACATGCACGCACCAAAACTGCCAGAAGTCCGGTCGACTGGGTCAGTCGACCGACCTGACCTGACTTAGTGTCGGTCGACCGGTCGGTCGACCGGCTCAGGCCAAAAATCAAAATTGAAACAGAATTTTGAGGAGATTTTGATATCTAACAAAATAGTTTTGATTTGAACAATGTATAATATACAATTTGAGTTTATAATCAAAAGGCTTTGTATTAAAATATTTTGTGAAAAACACCTAGAGGGGGGTGAATAGGTGTTATTGCTAATATAACAATCTTTTTAAAACTAAGATGGATGAATGATGCAACGATCTCTCAAAATAAGACTAAGAGCCGAATACCTCGTGAGAGGTTCTGAACTCCTTCCTCCCAATTCCCCTTGAATGGGTTAGAGGTGCGCAATGCAACCTTGTTGTATGAGAATTGATCGAACAAAGGATGAATAATATGCAATGATGAGATGCACAAGATATCTCAAGTATTACAAACTTGAAGTAATAGCACAAGGAAAGAAACAAGATCACAAGTAAGTAATTAAAAGTAATAGAGTGCAATAGAAATTAAAAGCAAAATAGAGAGCAAGAGCAAAAGACAATCACAAACACAAGTATTTGTTTCGAGGTTCGAGCCACCGCTCTACTCCCCGCCTTCACCTCCGTGAAGGGTTTCCACTATCCACCGAGGACGATTATAACGGTCTACCGAAGACCCGAGCACCGAGCTCCACCAAGTACAATAACCTCTACCGAAGAGGTGTCTCCACAAGAACAAGAATATCATAAGAACAAGAGTGATCACAACAAGATCACCAAACTCTTTTACAACACTCTCACTCTTTTTACAACTTCACTATAGAATGAGTAAGGGATTTTGGCTCTATGAAATGTAGTGAGAAAAACTCAGTTGTAGAGATGATTTTTGCTAGGGAACACAACTGAAAACTAGCTCAAGAAAGAGTTGAAAATGGAGAGCTTAAACACTTTTCTTTTCTCTTTGAAAACTTTGAAAACTTGAGTATTTTTCTTGGTGTTTTGCAAGTAATCTTCTCCACTATTTATAGGGAGACAAATAAGTTAAAAATAATTTATTTTGACCTTATTTGCTCTGAAAAAATTCTGAAAAACCCTGAAAAAGTCTGCCAAAAAGCAGTCCAAAAAACAGATTTCAGAATTGCACAAAAGAGGAAAGAGCCGTTGGGGCTGTTGCAGGCTTGGCGGTCGACCGGGCGGTCGACCGCCAGCTCAGCTGGCAAAGAGCCGTTGGCTCGGGTCTTCTGGCGGTCGACCGGGGCGGTCGACCCAGAAAACCCGAGAGCAACTTCTTACAGTCGGTCGCCGGGGCGGTCGACCGACAGACGTGCACAAATGTGCACGTCCTGGCACTGGCGCCGGTCGACCAGGCCGGTCGGCGGCCAGTCACCTGAAACAGGAAAAACAATATTTTTTTTTGACTTAGAAAAATTTGTAAAATAGTTTTGGATTTGAACAAACTTAAGTAACATGCTAGTAGGAGTATATAAACATGATCTAAACATGATATTTATTTGTGTAAAACTTAGGTCATGTAAATATCTACTAAGGCATGAACCACCAATTTAAAACATGAAAACTTAATACTACAGATCATATTTTAACAAAACCAAATTGTGTATGTGTATCCTTGAGCCAATATCCAACACTCAAACTTTAACATTCTATTCTTACATTTGTTCTAGGTAGTACAAGTGCTTCAAGAGGGCTTTTCACCATAAGGTCTTCAACACTTGATCCTTGAGCCCAATTTGAGTTGACTTGAGTCCAAAACATTTGCTAATAGGGAATAAACCTTCTACATGAGTTAGATCCCTGAAACACACTTAACCAATAAACAATATTAGTACAAATAACTAATATGTTTTGTAATCATCAAAACACACTAAACAAGGGTGATTGTAACCTTGGGCCAACAATCTCCCCCTTTTTGATGATGACAAAACATATAGGTTATTTAAACAATAATGGAATGGAAGAAGAGCTTGGAAAGCTCCCTCAAATAATACTATGTATCAATAATGCTATGAAAAGCTAAATACATAAGACATTGGAAACACATAGTTTTGTCAAAAACTCAAATACATCAAAGTAGTACACCATAAACAAACAAAAACAACAAACAAACTTATACTTTTTCTCCCCCTTTTTGTCATACATCAAAAAGGGTTAAACAAACAAAACAAAAGAAAATTTTCTTTAAGAATCCAAAATGCAAACATTCAACTCACCACAAATAAAGGAAATCTAGCATAATCCAATGGTTTAGTAAAAATATCGGCAAGTTGAAAATCGGTAGAAACATAATCAATATCAATATCACCTTTCTCATAATGATCTCTAAGAAAGTGATACCTAATGTCAATGTGTTTGGTTTTACTATGTTGATTTGCATTCTTTGTCATGTGAATTGTACTAGTATTATCACAAAATATTTTAACATGATCAAAGTGTAAATCATAGTCGAGGAGAGTATGTTTCATCCAAAGAACTTGTGCACAACAAGCTCCGGCCGCAACATACTCCGCCTCGGCGGTTGAAAGGACTACCGAATTTGCTTTTTGGAAGACCAAGATACAAGACAATTACCTAGGAATTGACATGTTCCACTTGTGCTCTTCCTATCTACCCTATAACCCGCATAGTCGGCATCCGAAAAACTCTTCATATCAAATAGTCCGGTTTTCGGATACCACAAAACCCATTTCAATAGTGCCCTTAAGGTATTTAATAATGCGTTTTTACCGCTACTAAATGAGACTCCTTAGGACATGATTGAAAACGAGCACAAAGACAAACGGAAAACATGATATCCGGCCTACTAGCCGTCAAATACAATAAACTACCTATCATGCTACGATAAACTTTAATGTCTACACTTTTACCTTGTTCATCCTTATCAAGCTTGGTAGTTGTTGCCATGGGAGTTTTGCTCACTTTAGCGCCTTCAAGTCCGAATCTCTTGATGAGTTCCTTTGTGTACTTGGCTTGATTGATGAAGATCCCATCCTTCCTTTGCTTGATTTGGAGTCCAAGGAAATAGTTGAGCTCCCCCATCATAGACATTTCAAATTCATCCTTCATGCATGATTCAAAAGCTTGGCAAAGAGATTCATTAGTAGAACCAAAAATAATATCATCTACATATATTTGCACAATAAGAATGTCATTTTCTACATGTTTTGTAAACAAAGTGGTGTCAATTTTACCTTTCTTAAAACCATTTGAAATCAAAATGAAGAAAGTCTTTCATACCAAGCCCTAGGGGCTTGTTTAAACCATAAAGAGCTTTATCTAATTTAAACACAAAATCGGATGTGTAGGATCAACAAACCCGGGGGTTTATTCAACTACACCTCCTCTTTAATAAAACCATTTAGAAAAGCACTTTTAACATCCATTTGAAATAATTTAAAATCTTTATATGAGGCAAATGCTAGTGTCATCCGTATGGCTTCAAGCCGTGCTACGGGTGCAAAGGTTTCTTCAAAATCGATTCCTTCGATTTGAGTGTAACCTTGGGCAACTAACCTAGCTTTATTCCTAAAACGTTACCCGATTCATCCAACTTGTTCTTAAAGATCCACTTAGTACCAATTGTTGGTCTATCGTGGGGCCTAGGAACAAGGTGCCAAACTTGGTTGCGCTCAAATTGATTGAGTTCCTCTTGCATGGCTAGCAACCAATATGAATCGGCCTCGGCTTCGAGGACGTTTTTGGGTTCAACATGAGAAATAAATGCACAATGTCCACAAAAAATCATGAAGTTTAGAGCGAATGGTTACCCCTTTTGATACTTCACCTATGACGAGGTCCTTGGGATGATGAGGATTGTATCTCCAATCCTTTGGAAGTTGTTGAGTAGGCTCCACTTCAATTGATTGAATTTCATGTCCTTGAGCCTCTTCTACTTTAGCTTCACTTCCTTCATCATCCTTTGGCTTGTCTCCCATAGTAGGTGTATCCTCCAAGGTCACTTTCTCCAAGCCTTCATCCAAAGCATCTATTTCTACAACATTCTTAACAAACAAGTTAGATTCTTCAAACTTAACATGTATAGATTCCTCAATAGTAAAGATGATTTATTGAAGATTCTATAAGCTTTACTAGTATTAGAATAACCCACAAAAATTGCCTCATAAGATTTAGCATCAAATTTTCCTAAATTATCTTTTGTATTTAAAACAAAACATTGCATCCAAAAACCTTGAAATATGAAACATTTGGTTTCTAGAAAAGTACATTTCAAAAGAAGTCTTTGAAGTATTTTTACATAAGAAACACGATTTGATATATAGCATGATGTATTTATGGCCTCGGCCCACAAATAATGTGGTAGACCATATTCACTTAGCATTATCCTAACCATCTCTTATAAAGTTCGATTTTCCGTTCAACTACTCCATTTTGTTGTGGAGTTCTAGGACAAGAAAGTTCATGCTTAATTCCATGTTCTTCACAAAAAGTGGTAAAGGGTAGGTTAATGAACTCACCTCCTCTATCACTTCTTATTCTTTAAAATTGAAACATCTTTTTCTTTTCAACTCTTTTCTTAAAAGATTGGAAATATGAAAGTGCTTGATTTTGTGTTCAAGAAAGAAAACCAAGTAAATCGTGAAAAGTCATCAACCAAAACAAATGCAAATATATTCCCACTTAGACTTTTGATTGTGTAGGGCCAAAAAGATCCATATGAATTAGCTCCAAAGGATGTGATGTCATGATATCCTTAAATTGACTTGAAAGAAGACTTAGTTTGTTTCCCAAATTGACATGCGTCACAAACTCGGTCTTTTTCAAAACTCAAACAAGGAATACCTTCACCATTCCTTTGTGTTAACCTAGAAATATGAGTCAAAAGAAATATGCCCTAATCTTCTATGCCACAACCAAGAGTCATCATTGAGGGCTTTTAAACAAGTAATATTACAAGACATATTAGACATATCTATCATATAAACATTACTTTCACGGAAACCGGAAAACACACAAGTATTAGAAATTCTATCAATTACTTTACCTTAACATGCTACTTATATATAAAAACTACATCAAAACCTTTATCACAAAGTTGACTAACACTCAAGAGGTATGCTTGAGGCCATCAACTAAAACAACATTCTCAATTAAAGGGATGTGCCGAGTTTTACATTACCAATACCGATGATTTTACCCTTGGCATCATCTCTGAAGGTGACGGTGCCACCTTCATGGTATCTTGATAGGGTTGCAAAGTTGTTGATGTCCCAAGTCATGTGCCTTGAGCAACCACTATCAAGATACACAATCCTCTACGTCGTTGGGCCTTGGAAGGTACCTACATCATTTAATAAAGTTATTGACTTTGGTACCCAAATTTTCTTGGGTCCTTGAAAGTTAGTGTTTCGAACCAAAATATTATGAAAAGATGCACTTAGTCTATCATAGCAAAAATTGGCTAAGTGCCCTTTCCGCCTACAATGTGAACATGAGAACACTCTTCCATACATGAATGCATGATGTGTGTGTGAAGTGTGAGCATGCTTTGGGGGTTTGCCACGATGTAAAGGTTGTGTGGTATGAACATGAGCATGAGCATGGTGAACATTTTTCTTAGGGGCTTGTTTCTTAGGAAACATGGCCTCTAGTTTCTTCTTATCAAACTCACAATTTTTAAAATAATTCCCAATGAGTCTATTCTTTCTTTAAGCATAGTAATCTCATTAGAATCAATTTGTGGGGACTTGCCTTTACAAGAAAATCTTATACTTGTCAAAATCTTTTGGGTGGAAACAAGAGTGGAAAGTAATTCATCTTTTTCTTTAGAAAGAGTAAAAACTTGATGATTA